>JAVQJD010031848.1:0-28606 GCA_036023655.1 Nannoperca australis | reverse complement strand
GAAGGGAAAATGGGGGTGGAGAAAGGTGTGTGTGGGGGGGGGGGGGTTCATGGAGTGAAATGTAGGATCTGGTGAAGTTTACAGTCTGGAAGTTTATAAGTGCATTAAGTGTAAAGAGGGTGGAAGGTTCTGTGTCAGTCTGTACTGTATGTGTCCTCCAATGGGTTTTTATGATTTTCCCGTTTTCATAGGAGAAAAGTCATTTTTGAATATTCTTGCTATTTGGTGAATTTGTATGTGCAACTGAATGTTGTGATTTTTTTGAAATTCTGATATAAATTACAACATTCAGATTTATTGACACACAAGCAAATTCATTGATTTGTCTATAGTGACACAACTCCTAACCCACATCCTCTGTTGATACAGACCAAGGTGCAGTCTAGAAAATGGATCGAAAGATTTTGTAGCATTATCCTGTATTATCAGTACTCTTGTCAGAGTTGTGTCTTGGTGTTTTTCTCCTGGTTGAAGTCTCTGGGCTTTTACCAGCATCTGGTGTGTCTAGCTGGGTGGATTCATAGACAACACATACTGTGCTTGTAGTTGGTGTTATTGCAGTACTCACGCACACGTTCTCGAGAGACGGCTGCTTTGGAAAGCTGCTGGAACTTACTGGTCCTTGCAGGCAGGATCACATGGCTTCAGGAAAGGACAAGCAGGTTCGGATACAGGTTGAACGAGGAGAAGGACATGGGAGACACAGAGGGAGATGTAGGTGATCTGTTCAAAGCTGCATGTTTGCTATAACTAAACTAAACTATCACAAGTAGCAGCAGCTGCTACGAGGTGTTAGGTACGCTTTGTGGTGGATTTATCTCCCGTCTGCCTGCACTGTAACAGTTATTTATCTTTTCTGCTTTCCTCTCCATCTTTCTTTCAGGGTTCAGCCGATTCCTACACTAGTCGACCCTCGGATTCCGACCTGTCCCTGGAGGAGGACCAGGAGGCGTCTCGGCGTGAAGCCGAGCGCCAGGCTCAGCTGCAGCTAGAGAGAGCCAAGGTGAGAGCCCAGAGGGTCAAAGGTCAATGCTTGTCCTTAAATTAACCTTCATTTATTTAGGAGCAGAATATAAACTGCTGAGTTAATTAAGTTAAGTATTTGATGAGTATAAAGGCAATTATACTGTGTATTGACATATCATTTATAATTTATCTTTACTTTGTCTTTCAACAGTCTAAACCAGTAGCATTTGCAGTAAAAACTAATGTGAGTTACTGTGGGGCCCTTGATGAAGATTGTCCAGTCCAAGGTGCTGCTATTAATTTTGAAACCAAAGACTTTCTGCACATAAAAGAGGTGAGCGGCTTTCAGCAGTTTAGATTATAACGTTATCTGCCAATAAAGACTTTTATTATTAAACTTGATCCATGTCGACACATTTTGCAGCATAATTGCTGAGTCATTAAAGGTGCGTTTCACTGTCCTGCAGAAATACAACAATGATTGGTGGATTGGTAGGTTGGTGAAGGAAGGGGCAGACATCACTTTCATCCCAAGCCCAGTCAAACTGGAGGCCATGAGGATAAAGCAAGAACAAAAAGCAGCAGCAAGGTCAGAGGTCACACAGCTCTGAGAGATATCTACGTCTCTGTTATCACTCCTCAACTTGTCTCTGGCTCCCTGTCTTTCTATCTCTTTCTTTGTTGCCCTAATTTCACCAGCCTCCTGCCTAGCACAGTCTTTGAAAACTTAGTTCTTGCTCTGATTTGGAAGTCCTTCACTTCAAATTGCCTCCTGGAGGGATTCGCGCATAATGAAGCTTTGCATTATGCTGCTCCACAGGAAAGGAGGGAACGCTTCATCCGGAGGCTGGAGGTCCACCCCACCATCTGCAGGTAAGTGGGACTGGAGGAGCCCTGCTACCGCGTCTGTCTGCTCTGCCTCTACTGGGACTGAATGCTCTCACAGGTTCTAATTTGCATACAGGGCTAATCCTTTTCCTAAAAAAGTAATGTGTGTTTGTGTTATGTGACATGACCACTGAATTGTGTACAGCCCTCCAAATGAAACAAGGCTACTTTCTTGAAAAGCCACAATGTAAATGTACTTTTCTTCTGTCTAGCATGGCATGCATGGTGTCTTTTTAATACACTCTTATAACTCAAACATTTTCTACTGAAATAATGACGTATTGCCAGAGCCTTCTTATTAGCTTTTGGTCCTTCTTGCTTAATGTTCGTTCTGTTTATTCTGAAAGCCAAACAGAAGCAGAAACAGGTACGTTTGGCATTGTGCCTCTTCCTCTGTGTATCACTTAACATCTTTTCAATTTATGCAAGAACTCAATTATGCTCAGTTATACTGCTACACTTAAAGCATTTCACTGCATTTTTATGGCTTTGTCTATTGCCAGTGACATGCAGAGCGACTATTTATCATTCTTTTAAAGTGTGTGCGTCATCACAGTGAATTCCCTTCAACATGTTGTATATTTTCCATCTCCAAACACTGTCTGTGCTTGTGGCCTGTGCAGACTGAGCATGTTCCTCCATATGATGTGGTCCCTTCCATGCGGCCAGTGGTGCTGGTGGGCCCTTCGCTGAAAGGCTATGAGGTGAGACAACCATCAATACTGCTTTTCAGAAAGTATAGTTTGGTTCTGCTTATTCACTCATTGCCTTGTGTTTGGAGTAATTGCCGTGATGTGGTCATGGCACAGCCCCTGACTCTTCATCCAGAGCCATCACCAGGTCAACATTTTCATTTGTCCAATAACCACATATCTGCAAAACAAATGACATTCCCTTCAGCCTCAACTGCACATTATGTTTAGTGCTAATTATCAAATGTTAGCATGCTAACATGCTAAACTGAGATGATCATACCTGCTAAACATCATGATAGCATTGTCATTGTGAGCATGTCAGTATGCTGATGTTAGCATTTAGCTCAAAGCACCGCTGTCCTGTCATTACATTACAAAAAAGACCCACAGTAAATCAATAATGAAAATGGTTGTTAATACCAGTCATATATGTCATGTAACTAAGCTCAGTCTCTGGTCTTGTCTGGTCCAGTATGGACTTCCCTGGTTTGAACTAAAGGGAATCACTCTGGCCTCCATTATCTCATTAACACTGATACTAAACACCACAGTCACATCCTGATGAAATTATAGCACACACAGCAGGAATCTTAGATCCCTTTTTTGTGATACAGAATGGGCATGTATGCCCCTTTACATTAGCTCCTGTATGTGAAATTATCTTGGATGGGATGTATAAAAACACATTGCAATTGAATTCGATTAATCGTAGAATATGGAAATTTCGAATTTATGTGCGGTTGAATATGCTGAAATGTGAGGCGTGTAATGTCCCTGTGCTTCAACATTTTCTCTCTGTCTCGCGCTCTCTTCTGTGACTGCGCAGGCCGTGTGCCAAGCCGTTTGTTTTGTGTGTGTGAAATATTTATGCATCGCTCTGGTGATGTGCTTCGGGGATGCTCCAGTGGTGAACGCCAGCCTGCCTCCTTCTCTCCTCCCCTCTCGTTCTCTTTCTCTCTGCTTTGTCTCTCTTTTACATATTCTTTTCAGTTGCTCGCAGTTGTTCTTCAACGTTGCCTTCCTCTTTCCCTTCCTTACACTCTCTATCCCTCTCGCTGTTCCTCCATCTCCCTGTTACACTGTGGAGGAGCAACACCACTGTGCGCATCATCCCTTATTCCGAAGGCCATCCATTTTTCAGGACTGTTTGAAAATAGACTGCAGAGTCAAACATTTGCCAGCAAACACACACTATCACTCTCCATGTCACCCTTAACGATCCCCTCCGCACCGGTTTGAAGGCATATAAATAAACTTCTGCTTGGACTAATAATTTTTGTCTGATATGGTTTTTCCACAAAGAAAAGTTCAATCAACTGAAAATCTTTAAATTACATCTACTGCTTCTCTCTCCCTGCACATGCATTATTCAGCACGGTGAAGCTCAAAACATCCAAGTGAAGTAACAATAAGCAAAACACATTTTTGGAGGGGGGGTTTTATGGTGCTCCTTTATATCTCTGCTATCTTTTTCTCGTTTTCAAAGCAAAAAGAAATTGTTACTTTAATGTCTTTTCTGATGATATTATATTGTGCTAAATGTGAATGTGCCAAATCTTTTGTGTGCGTCTTCTTGTGACTGTGTGTTATGCTGCCATTTTGGACAGATAACTCACAATGCTTAATTCTATACGATCAACAATCTAAGCAACAATTTAATTTAAGTCCCCCTAATGGTTTTAATATAGTTGTAAGTAGATATAAGTATTCATTAATGTATTTTCCTAGCAACTACACCTCCTGTGGACACCCATAAGTAGAAGCCGGTGTTTATACAGATACTGGATGACAATATAGTAAAACACAGGTGTAAGAATATATAATATGTCCTAATATAATAAGATAAAATTGTTGACATATACTATACATTAATAAACAAGTGTCCTTATAGCTGCTTACAAGTACATTATGGTGTGTTATAAACCCTTTATTAAAATGTATAAATAATAAATAGGGAGACTTAAACTAAAGTGTTAACAAAATAAAAGTAATAATGTTGGGTTAAGTATGTATGTGTGTGTCCCCTGACTTTCTCCTTTCTCCCATCTGCCACCTAGGTAACAGACATGATGCAGAAAGCCTTGTTTGACTTCCTAAAGCACAGATTTGATGGCAGGTGGGTACGGCTGTCTGTGTTGCTCTCTGCAGCTGCAGCTCAGTGTACAGTAACACTGTGACCGAGCTCCAGAGCTGTTGGTGAGATTCTGCCTATCACGTTTCATGGTCGATAGGACACATGATGATGATGATTTATTTTTAGCTGCAAGCGAGTACAAGTTCATCTCATCCTTTGAAATGGAACAGTTGTGGATGTGATGTGATAAGGCATTTCTTCTGTAGGATCTCTATTACACGGGTGACTGCTGATCTGTCTCTGGCGAAGCGCTCGGTGCTGAACAAGAAGGCCATAATGGAGAGATCCAACACACGTTCCAGTCTGGGTGAGTGACAAGAAAGTTGTCTTTGATCTTTTGTGCTAAATAAAGATTAATACCTGCTAAGAATAGACACCTCTTCTTTCTTTAATGTTAAGTCTGTACTAAAGTGAAGTAAGTGATGTTGCTCTGTTAAACGTGTCAACCCAGTCTTTCTTCGGTTTGCTGACAGCTGAGGTCCAGAGTGAGATAGAGAGGATCTTTGAGCTGGCCAAGTCTCTTCAGCTGGTCGTCCTGGACGCAGACACCATCAACCACCCAGCACAGCTCCTCAAAACTTCTCTGGCTCCCATCATTGTCTACGTCAAAGTTTCCTCACCTAAAGTAGAGCACAACCCACAGAAACTTTAACAAATAAATTAATTTAAGAGTACTGTTTTTGCCTATATAGTCGTTGCTTGTTATTATTCAAATTAGAGCTAAAGCAGTGGAATAGTTGAATAGTTGATTGACAGAAATTTTATCCTCAGCTATTTTGATGAACTGAATATCTCTGCGTTTTGGACTCTTAGTCAGACAAAACAAGACATTTCAAGATGTCGCCCTTGGAATCTCTGAACCCTCTCTGGAGGGTTTTCAAAATGTTTATGATTCATAGTTTTGAACTTTGAGCACACAGGCTAAAATGACTGGTCTTCTTCAAATTAAAAGGTCAAAAGAGGGAAGACTATGTTCAGATTTCAGATGATTCTTTACATGATGTAGAGAAAAGAAAAGAAAGCAATGAGCAAAATGTTGGAGGAATTAAATTAGAACCATGCATTTGATAACCTTCATTACTTGGGTTTTTCTTTTTTAGATTGCTTGACTCTGTTTGTCTCTGGTTCACCTCGCAGGTTCTTCAGAGGCTGATCAAATCTCGAGGGAAGTCACAAAGCAAACACCTCAACGTCCAGATGATGGCAGGGGACAAGCTGGCTCAGTGTCCACCTGTATGTCCCTCGGCATAAAACCCATTATTATAATGCTCAGAAAAGAGTTGAAATACACTGGGCACTTTTCTCAACTCTCATGTTTCTGTCTTTGACTCATTAGGAGATGTTTGATGTCATCCTGGATGAGAATCAGCTGGAAGATGCATGTGAACACCTTGCGGAGTACCTAGAAATTTACTGGCGTGCTACGCATCTCCCCTGTTCTGCCCCTGTTAACCCCTTACTGGACCAAAGCGTGATCACCCCACCCTCAGCTGATTCCAGCCAACAGGTAAGACAAACACACAATGGTTGATTTATTAATGTTTTGGATGCATTATTAATCGCATGTTTTCTGCCTCCTGTGTCCATTCCCTAGTTTTCTGAGACTCAAGAGTTGATAGAATGATTGCCACAACAGACATAGGTGAGAAAATATGTGTTTCTCTTTCTTATTTTGGCTTTAGTCTTTTCTTTGGTTTCTGGCTACTGGTTTCTGGTATTGTTTTCTTTCTTGAAATGTGGAACCCTGCTTCCTTGCAGGAGCAGCCTGTGCTGTCGGCTGGGGTCAGACTAGGAGGTCATAGAGCACAGGGACCAGGGCGCCACCAGGGGGCAGCAGCAGCAGCAGCCCTCATCTCTCCAAAGCCAGCCACCACCTTCTCTGGCCACAACTGGGGTGAAAAAGAGAACAAGAGCAGAGACCCGGGTGAGAGAGAGAAAGAGCAGGAGGCTGGTGAGCTGTAGGGGGAGGAGAAATACAAACAAGGACAGGAGCTGGAGGAGGAGGAAGATAGAAGACAGGACACAGACAGAAGAGCCTCCACCTCACTGCTGCCCCCTCGGCAAGAGCTCCCTGCTCCCACCGCCACGCGACAACTCAGGGCCGCTTTCTACAGCTGCATGCCTACTGGTAACCAGTACAGCAGTGCAGTCACTGCACACCACCTTCCCTTACCCACCCTCCCACATTGACCTTGTTTCCAACTTCCTGCTTTCACACTGGACATCCACTACCTGGCAAAGCTGAGCCAGCCCATGTGTGATCAGACACCCAGAAATGGCTGTCCCAGACACAGATAGGCTAATTCAGCTCTAGTTATTGACAAATTACACACCTGTGAAGTCAGAGTATGTTAACATACAGGACTGTAGCATAGCAACGCTATTGGTGTAATACAAACATGAATAGCTTCCCTTTGTAGGGTTCCCAGGGTTCTCTCTCTGATAATCCTGGCTTCCTCCCCTGGCCAAAGAGTGCAGAAAGTGACAGAAAACCAATTCTGTATGTCTTCCATCTCTACAGCTCTCTGTGAGCTGTCATTCCAGTTTGACCAAATGTGGTGAAAGGGACAATTGTTCCTTTATCACTTGCGTTCTCTCCTTGTTTATCCAGTAGCCTTTTTAAATGATTCTCGCCATTTATTTTTTTACAGTAAGTATCGATACAACTATCTATAATTCATATGTTGGCCCTCACTATAGGTGATCACATATCTGTAAGCAACAGTGATGCAAAACCCATGCATGACAAGCACAGAATTACAGTCTTTATGCATCTTTTGTCACAGCTGTGAATGTATAAATACTGGTCCGTTGGCTTAGGAAGAAGAACTGTGGTTTGTTTGCAGATGGTTGGTGGCAAGTCCCATAACCCATAACTGAAATGAAAATGCAATTTGATATTAACCGAAAACTGTGCTTCTTGATATCACTTATAGCTCCCTGAGACAAGAAGGCTCTTCCAACAAATAATACACAAAACACAAAACAAATCATCAAGTCTCATTTGACTTCAAATAATCTAAATAATCTAATTTAATCATTTCAACTAATCATACTGTATGTCAGTTGCTGCACGGTAGTATGCATTTTTTATTCCAAAGAAATAAAATGTCTTCTTTCAGAAAATATTCAATCCACCCAGAAGAATAACTTGTAGCATAACCCAGTATCAGGAGATACACTTATAATTAATACATGTGTAGGTTACACCAAAAAAGGACAGGTGTGTCTCTTCTGGTATTTATTATTAAATGTTGTTTCCTGACACCAAACTTCTCCTGATGATGGCTTTACAGTGAAACTGAAAGCTTGAGATAGATGTATAGATTAAAAAGAAAATTAAATGTTACCTCAGCATGTGTGCTGAATGTAATTCTTGGTGATAATTGCACTGAACTAAAATAAACACATCACCGCAAACTGGAAAGAAAGAACATATCTGCTTTTTTCTTTTACCAGGTCAGTGGTATTTTTTAAATGTCATTGCTGCTCAGTGGTGTAATGTTGACTGAATAAATGGGTGGACTATAATAGACTCCCAATTTCCCTTGGGAGGGTAGGGTGAGTTTAGACTTCAGTGGAGCTTCAGAATAAAGTTTCTCTTAGCAATGCGGCGTATACTTGCACCCACCATCCACTACACCAATGTGCTACAACACTGAGAGGACTTTATCACCTCTGAAGGGACATTCAGGTCTCTGAGCACACAGACTGATTGTGAAGGATTACTTTTTAATAAACTGAGTAAATGATTTGGCATAACCAGCTAAAATCAGCATGTGTGCTGCAGGCTTATAAATATATGGAGGGGGACCTCTGGTGGCCCATTTATGTTCTCCTCTCCACCACGGCTTATTTCTCTGCCAATGGCAAACAAACTGCAAGACATACATAAAATATACTCAATAAATGAATGCATCTCAATAAGCACTGAAATAAATTCTCACATGAATGCATCTGCTTTTACCATATACAACTATAGAATACAGATAACATATCACATATGTAAATAATCTAATATATGTGCATGGCATCTTCTACTCCTGTTTCATCAGAAGGGCTTTTTCCGACCATCCTCATATGAGCCATTCACTCTTCACAGTAAATCAACATAACCAATACAACCAGTCACATGTATACATTATCAAAGCCTAATTGTACATACTGTATATTCAATATGCAGATATTATTATTATTATTATCATCAAATTGCACAGAACCAACAAATGCTGACAGAAAGTAGAAGGGTTTTAGTCACTGTACACAATTCTATATCCAACACCTCAGAAAGCATGTGCTTATATGTATTTTCCTCTCTTTTTAGAATGATGCACTGCAGTAATTTAACACCATAGTAAAGTTTGCTTCCACTGACACCCACATTCATTTATGAAGGACCAGGATTGAGATACATAACTTCTACTTGATGAAAAACAGAGAGCACAGTATCTTCTTTTGATTAAAAATAAATCAGCTCCTTCTATTTGCTTAATTTTCATTGCAGGAAATTTCTACAAAAAAAAGTGAATTATTCTTTGGATGTCCAAAGCACAATTTTTTACAATTATCATTTCCTATTGCGTTTCACTTGCCTAAATTCCGTATGCAATACGAAGTCTAGCATTGACGAGACACTAGCTAAAGACTATCAAGATATCTCCTCAGTTGTGATGGGGTATAATTGCACTACTATCATTTATATGTCTGATTTAAGATGCAATAAATGCACTAAACGTTATGCTGTACCCACCTCCAATACCCAACAAGTTGTCTAGTCCGATGATGATGTCAACATTTCACATGGTTTCTGACAAGTCGACAAGATAAATGATATCCAACAGTGTCTGATGATGATCTGTACAGGGTGCGTCTTTTGTCAATAGCACATTTAAAAGAGGGGGTGAATAAAACACAACAACATTTAAGTAACATTTCTGTGTGGTGTTTTTTTTCTCTCAGTGATTCATAATACCACCAACAGAGGGCATAAGTGGCATGTCAAGACTTTCTGATGGTATGATGGTGTGGAATAGTTAGTCCAGTGTAAAGCAGAGATAAAATACAGTGAGGGTTTTCCTTTTAAGTTGCTATTTAAAGGGTCAGTTCACCCTAATTACAAAAAAGAAAACATATTTTTTCACTTACCTCAAGTAGAATTAAGCGAGTTTTGGTATTATCTGGCCAGGTTTTGAGATATCTGTCTCTGAGATGTCTGCCACCCCAGACAGTTTGCTACAAAAAACGAATTAAGTCTGTGGATTAGTTTTCTGCAAGTTTTCATCAATTAGTTTTCTGGAAAGACAAATTATTGTTGATTTTTTTTAACAGTATTTTGCCAATGCTGCTTATTTCACAAATATAACTCTATAAGCAGAAATGGCTCATGTATCTCAAAAGCTAGATGCAACCACATATCCACCTCTATCTGGACATGATCACCATTTACCATCTGTCCTGTGCTTGTAATGTCACATTGTATTGATTGGTAGCCCAGTATCACTTCCCTTCTTTGGTTTACCCTTTGAAAAAAGTGTAACTTGATTCTTCATGTGTTAAGTCTAAACTATCATGTGTGAAAATCATGCTAGAAATCCTGGGTTACAACACCATCTGCTGATGAGATTGTGGCAGGGAAAAAAGGAAGTCTCCCAGTTCAGGTTTCTAACGGTCTGAGAATGTTGTGGGAGATAGTGACTCAGCTTTTGTCCCCTCCTAAGGTCGTGTGTAGACTGCTGTCATTGTGTTCATGATAATTACCAACACTGTCATCAAATATATCAAGGTGTGATAGTTTAAGTAGCCAGCCCCCCACCCCGTTTCCTCCGTAGCCTCGTGCTTCTTGTCCTCTGGTATCAGACATATTGGAAGGTGTCGCTTTATGCCTGATGATTATTCACAGCCACCTGTCTCTCTCTGTCCCATCAGAGGCATTTATGTATGCATTGCAGTTAGTTTGGAAGGGTTAGAGAGAGTTCATAACTGCAACTTTTCTTCTTAATTGTTTCTGTCTCCCTGAAAACTAAATCCGGGCCCCATACATTTAAAGCCTTAGTGGCCCTCTTTAATAGATCCATGCCTGAAATCAGTAATGAAGTGTTAACAATGCATTAAGAAAGACTGCAAAGTCTGAAACATCACCATATTTCAGCCCTTTAGGTTTCAGAAAATTATTCAGTTTCAAAAACATTATTTCTGTCACCGTCTTTTAGGTTTTCATTACCTGCTGGCCACCTAACTCTAGCCTCTACACTGAGAAAGGATTAATGCATCACCACATTATATAAGACAAGACTTCACTTCACAATCATGCTTTATTTGCAGAATTAAAGTTTGTAGCAACATAGAAGTATAGCATATTAAAACTTTAAAAAAAAACTTAAAATCACAATCTATATATTTCCAAAAACAGGTTCTAAAATTGAAGGTGTTGCTGCTTCATTTGTCAGCATGCTAACTGTTATAATATTAACTACCTCTGTAGTTACAATATTAAACCATTCTGACACACTGCTTGTATGTTATGTTCATTCGCTTTATCTTAGAAGATACAGCTTCATCCCTGTACCTCTTTTCTCTTTCATCAGCTTGATCTCCATCATCCCAGCAAATACTGAGTTTGGAGGTAAACTAGTTTTGTCCTTCCTACTGCAAAATACATTTTAAAACTCTGAGGATAAGCAGTAAAGATAATGGATGGAAGGAGAGTGTTATTTATATCAAATGTAGCCAGGCGTAAAAATGTATTGCAACAAAGTTCCTCTGTTTTTGTGGCACTGGTTATGAGCAGAATTATTTTACAACATTCATATTGGTGTAAAATCACAAGAAATGCTATGAACATTGTGCAAGTGTTACAAGTACAAGTGCATTGGGTCAAAGGCTGTCGACGTAAATGAAATGCTAGCAATACAAAACATTTTCTCCATAACACGCAGACACCACCCCCACAATCAGAGCTGTGTATGATGACAACAAGACATACTGGGCTGTAAAACATAGACCGGCCCCAGCATGGGGGATGAATGATACGTGCTGTTTGTGAACAAAGGCAAATTGCTTTGACCTACTGGGGCAAAAACTGCAAGGGCTCTGATTGGCAACAGTAAGTAAATTAACTATCAGGCTGCCAGACACTGGGGGAAGGTGGCTAATTGACTTTTATCTTTTAATTCTCCTTTTTCTAACAACAAGATGCTGTTTCCATACAGTAATAACCTTCAGGGTGTGAAAGTCACTGTCTGTGTGTCACCAGGGGTTTGACCAACACGAGTGAGAGGGAAGACCTCTGACATGACCCTGTGGGCTGCTGGTAGCTGGTCACCTATCAGGGGGCCTCACACCATCCCACCGGATGTCGACAGGGTGTTATTATACTGAGCACAGGTCAGACTGCCCTTTGATCAGAAATCATTCACTGAAGCATTAAATCTCTCGTGTCAGAGTACCTGTAACCAGTGAGAAATGTTGGATTTTAGAAGAAATCAACCGCCTATGTCTTATCATTGTTAAATATGCAATCACACAGAAAAAGAGCTTCACATACCTTCCACATACTTTCACACTGCTAAATCTGAGTGAGGGAATTTCAGACTCAGTTGTTTGGATAAAACTGACTCGTCTCTGTAGTGCAGATTAAAGTGAACTAATTAGTCCACTGTGTGTGTGACTGGTCTATCAGCCCCATTGTCCTCAGCCGGTGGTATGCTCTTGATCCAGCAATTCAAGTCAATCTAATCAATCAATTAGCAGCAGGCCAAGTGACAGGACCCACAGGTGACAAAACAGATGTCTGCAGTGACTGATTACTGGCTACTGTATCATAAACCCCAAAATCTAATGTTAAAAATGCTTTACATCAGATTAGAACTGTTAAGTTTGCATGGAAACATAAATTAGTATACCACTATTAAACTCGTAAAATGTAATACGCAGCATTTGCTTCTGCTCTCTGGGAACACCACTGAGTGCAGTGAAGGGATGTTAGAAAGCCCGTGGAATGGCGAGCTCCTATTGGCCGCTGCTCGCCTGTATAAAGAGCCGCAGTGGCAAATTCAATCAGATCAACTGCGAGCATCCTCCGAGAGCAAGAGTATCAGGACGCTAGATCACACTGGGGCGATATCAGGGCTGTTCTGCTGCTTGTTTTTGACATTTTCTGCAAAATAAAAGAGAAACACTGGACCATCATTGACACCATGAAGGAAAGGAGAAATACACAGCCGCTGGTGGTGAGATGTAAACTGGTTCTTGTGGGAGACGTTCAATGCGGAAAAACGGCAATGTTGCAAGTCCTGGCGAAGGATTGTTATCCAGAGGTAGGCTCTAATGTGACTCATATTTGTGAAAAATCAACAAAAAATGTATGCATTTGTATTTTGTTGATAATCAGAGTGTTTAATTCTCTTTAAATGATTGAATGTGGCAGGAAAAAAATCGGTGCGTCTGTTGCAGACAGACAGTTTTAATGCGCATTTTCATACATTTCCGACCTCTTGGATTATATGTGTATTTTACCGTAATACTTTTAAATGCATTCGCTTTTTTTTTTTATCTCATGATAAATGCAAACGTATTCCCATTTGTGATTTCTTAATATTATTTTGGCCTCTGCTCGATATTCCCTGCAGCCGCAGTGATTCGTGCGATTGATTGATCCCAAATCCCTTCAAACTGAGGAAAACAATGTATTAGGCTTATAATTTAGTTGACCTCTCAGTGCGTGTTTTCTTGTTGCACTAATTTAGTTGAATTGCATTACCTGTAGCTGACAGACTGACACCTTCCCACTAATGGCACCATGTTAATTTCTCCCCAGACCTACGTGCCCACGGTATTTGAAAACTACACAGCATGTCTGGAGCTGGAGGAGCAGCGTGTGGAGCTCAGTCTGTGGGACACTTCAGGTAACTGACCACCTTTTCTCTGTCTGTCTGGTCTATCATGGCCTGCCATTCTGCCCGCAGCGCTGAGGGAGACTGGAATATAAGGCAACGCGCTTTGAATGTAATGAACGTCTGTCTCAGCTGGAGGGAGAGCTGCGCCTTTGAATTTCCTCCGAGGTGTTCTTCTTTTGGGCCTGACCCTGTCCGTCTTAGAATCAAGGAGATAACATGAAAGTGATGTTTAATCACTCAAAGGCTTATGGGCAGGCCTCATACTCTTTGTTTTGTTGAGGCAAGGGCAAACAAAATGTGCACTTGTTGAACTGCAGTCATCTTTCAAATCCTTAAATTGCAGCTGATGAAATGTCCTCTTGTATGACTTTTTTTTTTTTTTGCATGTGGCTGGATAAAGGATTGACAGATCTACAAGTGTGTTCCTTTGCCTAATATGTTTCCTTGGCAACTAGGCAGAGACACTGATTATTCTGCTTCACTTGTTATTGCTGACTTTGTGCATCATATGTTCATTTACACTAAGCGTGAAAAAGAGGGTCAATGTGTCAGTGTGGCTCTCCCCGGGGTTCTGCTGTTTAGAGTGTTGACCTGGATATGCGACACATGGGTCCGCAGCACCTGTTTGATTCCCCTCACGCTCACTGCACAATGCCTTCGCTCTCCCACATCTCCGTCCACACTCATGCTGGATGTATCTGCATCCTCACTAGGTCACCGTGGCTGAGCAAGTTGCCTCGCGTGTGTGTGTTTTTGTGCATATGTGTGTCTGTGTGCAACAAATCCTTTATGTAACAGACCCACTTGTATGAGATGAGGCAGTATTTACTGCGTTCTCCTATTTCTCCCCTGTTATCCACAAGCGGCAACAGGAAAGGAGTGAGTGTAATTCCTTCCCCAGACCAAATCCTGCTTTTTAATCCCAGACTGTGGACCTTTGGTCTGGCCAGCAGGAGTGGGCCTGGTGCCGGGGGATGATGGGCACACAGAGAGGCGTCCTGTTGAGCAGGAAGGTTTTCTGGAGCAGACAGACAGGAGGCAGCTCAGAAACTCTGGTGACCTGCATTCACTTCCATATGCTGCTCCGGGTCGCCCACTCGAATAGCATGATTCAGGGGATTAAGACTCTGAATAGGACCATTGGGCCACCCCTTCTGACTGACCCACTGAGTTTGAGATGCTATCGCTTTCTTTCTTTCTTTTGAGTGTTTATGCAGCTTTTCTGTTCCCATTTACACTGGTTTCCTGCCCATCTTTCATTGTTTCAACTCTTTGTTGACGTCTTTCTTTGTTGTTCCCTCACTATTCATGCACAATCCAAAATTCCACCAGTTAGTTAGTTTCTTGTTAAATTGCATCACAAGGAACCAGCAACAAACACACGCGGTACAGTACAGACATATACAGTAGACACACGCGTGCCTTACAGACAGTTGTAAATTAGCAGATTAAATTGGCCACAAAAGGCGTCACAGGAAATTATTCATGGTTATGTGAATATTTTATTTGCACCTTTAGATTTGATTTAAAGACTAAAGTGAATATTCACTCTCTTGTCCCACTGAGAGGAGAATTTACATCACCCCCTCCTCCCCATCATTTCTTATAGATGACTCTTATGTACCTCATGTCAGGCTCATGATGATGGATGACAGGCACAGGGGCTATTTGTTGGTCACACCGTAACACTTCTTACTTTCCTCTAATTGCGTGGAGTTGTGTCGTTGCGGCCCCACCACACTGAGAGGGTCTCCTCATTATCCTGACTCGCCTTCATTGATTGGACTGACCTCATCAGTGGCTCCACATGGCATGCGGCTACTTCTCCCAGCCCCGCCATGGATTTACAGACCAAAATCAATCCACTGGTTTTAATCAGCCTGGTCCAATCGGACATGCCTTCCCCTCTTTCTCTCTCAGGGGGACACCGTCCAGTGGCCGTAACTCACGTATAGTGAATAATGAATCTCGTTATGGTGTTAGTGAGTAACTTATTTCAGGTTGAATGGTCTTGCTGATAAAGCCTTTGAGTTTAAGAGGACACTGTATATGGAATAATTTCTTGTATGATTAATGATTGAGACTGATTTGTAATGAACCCAAAATCCATTTAAGCTGATGAAACTATTTTTACAAAATTGTAAAAGAGAGGCATTGTTAATAGACAATAATCATGTTAATGGCTATATATCAGTCATTTCTAATGGCCACTTAGCTTTTAGTCATTTTTATGGTTCAGTCTGTTTTAGGGATGCAACAAATAATCCTTTTGTTTATAGATTAAACATTCCACTATTTTTACGATTCGTTTCAAAAGTTGATTTTGGCTTTTTAATTGTTTTATCCAACAAACAGTCTACAAGATATTCCACTTAAAATTATATTAAACTGGAGCCACCCAATTTTATTTTTCAATGATAAATGACTTCAATGATCAACCAGTTGTCAAAATAATTGAATATTTATTTTCTTTTGATTGACTAATCACGTCATTGACTGTTTCAGCACTAGTTTCGTTTTTAAAATGAAAATGGCCAATAAAATGTATTATTTTTAAGTGCCAGTCTAGGCAGATGAATTTCATCCAGCAGCCTGGGTGAACTGATTGGTGTTATCATTCACCTTTTAACTGTTCTAACGATTATAGATTTTTGCCTCTGGGGCTTTGTGAAAGATTACCAGCAGAATACACTTTTAACTCAATGGACATCAAGGCTTTGGTGGTTTTTTTTTTAACAATCTGTTGTTTGACTCAACTTCAAAATCCAGACTGTGATCAGCTTTGACGGTGTCAAGTTACAAAGTAAAGCTTGTTAACAGTTCAGGCGTGGTGATGCTCAGGAACAAAGAAACTACCTTTCACTCCCTGCAGGGGGCTTCAGTGGTGATGCTGACTGGCTCTGGCATGTGAAACCGGGGAACAACGGCCTGATGCAATGTAGTGTGTTTTTTGGCCTGGCTGTGAAGTCCATATAGTTATCAACAGCGGCAGCAGCACAGCTCCCAGCCGGCTGAGTGTGGGTGGAGGGGCCAGGATACTCTCATCCCCAAATCTGTGAGTCATCCCATCACCGGATCATTAATCTGTCTGACCCCTGCATTCTCACTGTAGGAGAGGAGTGGGCTAATGATGAAGACGGGCTCTGTCACTCAGTTGATTTAGCACGCACCCAGAAAAATACGCTCACTCTCTCACTCATGCATACACAGAAAAGCAGAACCTCCCCTCCCCCACCTGTGTGCTTCAATTCAAGGCCCATCGTCTTGGTCTGAGAAACCTACTTCTGCGCTGGCCCAATTTCCACCTCGACACTTTGCTCTGGGCAACGCACCATCAAGACGGATGGAGTTGAGCTTAGCCGCAGGAATTTTTTGGTTATGCTCTTTTCTTTTTCTTCACTCTCCACATTTCATGCCTCAGAAACTCTCCATCTGTTGTAGAAGCACGCTGTTGAGTAAAAGGAAGAAAGGGAACATTTGGAGCATGCTTAGGCTCACTGCATGTGTATGTGCATTGATGTGTCGATCCAGGCCATTCTTTGGGTTGTTGCAATGGAGAGAAGGAGGGAAGAGAGAGGGAAAGAAACAGAGACTGGTACTCTGTGATATCAGACAGCAGGGGGTGAAGGATTAATGGCATAGGAGGGCTCTATGTGATCTGCCTCAGTAGGCTACACTCCTGCTTTCCCTCCTCTCTTCCTCTTGGCTTTTTTTTTTTTTTGACACAATAGAAACAGCTATTTCTTCCAGGATTAGAAACTGGGTCCTGGAGTGTTGGGAGAGTGCTGCCAAGGCTGCTACAATACACAAACAGCATGCCGTAGCTTTAAATACTAATATTTACACAATTATTTATTTTTTATTTATCCCCTTTGAAGATATGATAAATACGGCTACTGGATCATGTATCGTTTGTCCAAAATGAAAGATAAAACCGATTTCTGTGGGGGGAAAAAACACCCAGGACCCTTCATTTCCCTTCCCTTGGCAGGGCAACTAATTTGTCAGCCTTAATTGCAAAGGCTCTTGGACCCCCTGTGCAGCTTTCCATTGATTGCTGCATTTAGATCAGTGGCCATTTAATGCAGAATCACACCCAGTTTCCCGGCTGTGTAATAAACCCTCGTGGGAGACTGAGAAGATTTATAGAGCGCCGTGTCTCTGACTCTCCTATGAGATACCTCAGAGTCACCACACACACACACACACACACACACACACACACACACACACATACATACACAGACTCCTCGTCCCAGTGGTGCTAATTGTTCTGATTTTAATGTGTGTGAATTTTCACAGTCAGCAAATACAAAGTTGTCTCACAGATGAGCGTGGCTTTTCTACTCCAGGCCTAGGTGTAAATGGTGTTAGGGCGATAATGTAATTTGTATTGTTAAGGTGGCGACGGCTGCCCTCTTTGTGAAATACCATTTACTTTAATCAGTCTGTTTCAGATAATTTGCTACTTAAGAGTATAACAAAGTCATTGTTCTATACAAACAAAGTTTTAATACAAGCGTGTTTCTTTGTTCCTTTGTAGCAATGTTTACTTTCTCCATTGAGCTCTGAGGAATTTCATCGCAGCTTGTCATTATTCCACTCACAGCACCCGGCAGCTGGCAAATTCTGTTTTACCCTTTGATAATGTGGAAAACCATTAAGTATTCATGAACCAGATCTATATGCACACATCCATGTTGTGTGTGCGTTTTCATATGTTTTCTTCCGATGCATTGTTTTCCACACTGTAAATCAATTAGTGTGGGTTGTGTAATATCTAATGAGTGATTACACAGACTGCTTTTCTTCTTTTCTTCTTCTTCTTCTTTTTTTGAAGCTAAAAGAGGAACACTGAATCCCTTTTGGTATTCACACGGAGCCTAAAGTAAACATGTTAATCCCATAGAGTTGCTCCTCTTCTGTTGCATTTGATCACAGACAGGGTTCACCTCTGGCTGCTGCCAAATTTAAATAATGAGTCTGTGTGTCATTAGGTGTTGGGTGTTGGCGTGTGTGTGTGTGTGTGATGGATGCATGTCTATGGTCTCTAACTCTGTTGCAGAGCAGAGGAATGTCCCCAACAGTAGGTGGGTGGGCAGTTTGTGGTGTAAAATGATTGATTGGCAGTTAAGGCGAGTCTTTATGGAGAGGTGGGAGGAATGCCTGATGTAGATGGTGGATTCCAAGGCTGTTGCTGTGGTAACAGAGGGACTGGAGGTATTGCGCGCCAAGCAGAGGATTTTTTTTGGGGGGTGGGTGGTTTACTTAAGGATTCTGAGCATGAGTGGGAGCGTCTGCCTGCCCCGAGCCCCACCGTTCCCCTTGCGTAATCTACTGCAAGAGAAGATCAATGAGGATTTAGTGCTCGATTGTCATCTTCTCTCCCTCTGAAATGCCAGCAGAGGATATAGGAGCAGGGAATAGAGCGGTTTCAGGGACAGCAAAGTGAGGCTCAGCAGGAGAAGTGATGCCGATTGCACATAATCCCTGCAGCTGTATTCTCTAGCTCTGCTACCAGCTCCATCGCCCTTTTTGCTCTGACAAACTGCCCGTTGTCACAGCAATCAATTCCTGAAACAATCTCCACTTAAAATCAATTCATCATTGGCTCATATCATGAACTCTCAAACATTATTACTCTTAAATTAAGACTACACCCTTGCACCTTTGATATTAAAATATGCCTTGTAATGTGGCACCAAAAAAGTAAGAATGTTTTGTAAAATTTAGAAAAATATAACATTCAAGTAGATAAAAAATGTAATAATAATCGAATAATAAATATTTCGAAATGGTGGCTGTGCAAGATTCCTGTGAATCTTTTGTTGAACTACTTGAATTCGAAGATGTCTGCGTGTGTTCAAATTTTGTCTTGTTTTTTATCCACATTAATAATTCTCTCTTTTCTGCCCTCTAAGGTTCTCCATACTATGATAATGTGAGGCCCCTGTGCTACAGTGACTCAGATGCAGTTTTGCTGTGTTTTGACATCAGCCGTCCAGACACTGTGGACAGCAGCCTGAAGAAGGTAACGGCTTCACTACTTCACTTTACAGCCATAATTCTCTATTGTGACCCATTGTCACACACTTAACATCAGCAATTCCTTCAAATACAGCTTGTTTTCTAAAAAGTGTACGGTGGGACTGCGCAGTATATATGTACAGGTTATTTTTTACTCAACATGTTGGCAAAAATGGATCCGCTGAACTGATTGTCCTTTTGTGCCCACAGTGGAAAACTGAGATCCTGGACTTCTGTCCGAGCACACGTATCCTGCTCATTGGCTGTAAAACCGACCTGCGCAAAGATGTCTGCACGCTGATGGAGCTGTCCAATCAGAAACAGACTCCCATCACCTATGAGCAGGTGAGACAAAAAGAGTAACAGATACAATTTGTCAGGAATATAGTCAGTGATGAATTAAACTTACTAACAAAACACAAACACACTTAAATAAGACAGTAATTAAACTATTTCCTTTCAGAATTCACTTTGCTGCTTTATTTTATGTTAAGGATGTACAGTATAACTAAATATTACTTTAATCAGCAGACCTTCTTTGTAATATCTATCATTTTAATCTATAATCATAATATCTGTTTAAGCTCTGTTTTAGGCTCCACTTCCACTGGAGTTATTTCCAGCTGGAATTTTCAAGTACTTCCAAAATCATTTTGGCAAACTGATCCATTTATTACTTGAAAAACCTGTTGATCGTGAGGTCGCATTATGATTGCAATGGTAGTTCTATAACTATAAACTAACTATAAATATCAGTAATTCCTATTTTATTTTTTTAATGAAGACAAAAGGGTCAAGAATATTGACCTATTGTCACCTAGAAAAGTCCATGATGGCATTTTCCCTCGGTCACGGCCATTTTAGGAGCACACAGGGGCATCTCTTCCTTAACTCCACGCTGCAAAAAGAAAACAATGGACATGTATTAAAGAACGTTATGAACAGCACCCTTCATCACTCCATTTATTTCAGGGTTCTGCTATGGCCAAGCAGCTAGGTGCAGAGGCTTACCTGGAGTGCTCAGCGTTCACCTCGGAGAAAAGCATCCACAGCGTGTTCCGCACCGCAGCGATGGCCTGCATCAACAAGCTGCAGCCTCTCCCAAAGTCCAGCCCCACCCGCCGCCTCTCCAAAAGACTTCTCCACCTGCCCAGCAAGTCAGATTTGCTCTCCTCCACCTTCAAGAAGGAGAAGGCCAAGAGCTGCTCGGTCATGTGAGTGGAGACCTCTTGGGTTACAGTCAACACATGCGACCCCAATCCCCTGCCTCTTTGGTCTCGGGGAAGGGGGGGTGGGCACGATGGTTTTGACAGGGCTTCCTGCTGAATCCTTCCCTCAACCCCCCAGAAATCAAACACCCCTCAGAAGAGGTGGACACCTTGCTGTCCACTTGCTCCTGAACCTTTTAGCGCATATCCATCTTTTTTCACTACTGTTTATCTTGCTTTCGAACAAACAATATCCGTCAAGGTTTGAGCATCGAGCTATCATTTCTTCACCTGTAAACAGTATGCAACTACAATGGTGTTACATCTGTCTGATTTTACTATCTCTAGGCACATGTTGATTTTGTCCAAATTGGAAATGTGCAACGTGTGACATTTAATCTCGTGATGTAAATGCCTCTCAGACAATTTAATGGATATTTTTCTAAGTACAAAAATATATCTAGCATGAAACTGTCAGGAATTAGCAAAACCCTGTACATCCCTCTTAGTAAGGTGTGAGAGGTGTGAAATAGCTTGTCACTGGTGTCCCCATTTAGGCCTGTGAAAGCACAGAGATGGAGAGGGAGTAGTGGGACAAACCGCAGTGAGAGCTATCACATAGAGAGCTGTTCTCATTGTCTCAGTGGTGAAGAGAGGAGGGATAAGAGCTGTGAGTGCAGGCTGCTGTGCAGACAGCGGTCTAGACTATTTCAACCTGCCTGGATTGTTGGTGCATGGTTGTGTAGCTCTGGACAGCCGGCTCCGCAGGCTTTTAGTGGACTAAATCGAGGAGTCTGAAGAGGCTGTGTGTGTACAAAGCGAAATGAGGACACAGAAAACATAAAAGGAAGTTAAGTTGGGCTTCCGGTGTCTCTACTGTCACAGCTGGAGTCTATTTTAAAATACTATTTTGGTGATGGGACAGACACATTTTAATAGATGAGAAAAGATGCTTTTGTTGTGACCAGGAGCATAAACACAAACAGTTCAATGCCGAGCTGTAAAGTGCTATTTATGAAGTGTGGCTGGTTATTAATGCCAGCAAAACTGTTATGAGGCATATTTAAAAGCATAGAATAACGCCTATCTAAGTCAGGCTGAGTGCGATTGGGAAAATCTGGTTTGTAGATTAGAAAAGATTTGTAGCATTGCGTTGTTGAGAGTTTTTCAACAATTCTCAAATGGTATGCAGTTTTGAAAAATGCCTTTCATATTATGTTCCCAGAAGTCATTGAGATTGTTTGACTACTGTAATATGCCTGTGGATTTCTCTTGTTTGCAACGATACGATGTAGCACTCCCAACTTGACTCTACTCTTCCAAGATGATTCTAGTTTTTCTGTCGTACACTCTTGTTACTGTAATCTATTGACCTCCAATAAGCAGCACTTACTGTAGGTTACAATGACTACGGAGCAAAAATTGGACCCTTTTCTGAGCTTAAATCTTGGGCTTCATGGTTATATATGTGTGCAGCATTGATCTCTGTGCCTCTAACCATAAAGCAATAATGATTTAAGTGCTTGTGATGCAAGGTAACCTGTGTGGCAATAAAAATGCAGCTTTGTGATTGCTGTCATGCTAGCGCTCCATGGACATCCATGTTATAGACTGAAACCATCTCTGCTGTACAAAGAGGCTGCTGATCTGTGTTTGCCCCTCCTCCTCCGTGTAAGAATAACCAATGATGATGTTGTGATATGAAATAGATTGGAGAATGTGAATAAGAGGGAACCACGCTCTTTGAGTTGGAGATGGTAGAATTTGTCAATTTTACATAATCATAAAAGGTAATGAGGCAGTAGGACTTAAGTAAACTGCTGGAGTGAGTTGACAGTGCAGTGCAACACTTGTAAAATTGGAAATCTACTTGGAAACAAAAAGTCTAACAATCATTTTTGAGAAAAGGGCTAGTTTACTGAAAAAAAGAAAATAATGTGGGACTAAGGAGAACAAGTAATCAAAATGCACAGGCTGGCCCTGTCCAAAGAAAGCTATTTTTCCATGATTTCTTTTTTTTTTAGGATTGCTGTGTATTTTCTTTTTTCTTTCTTTTTTTTGGTATTAAAAAGCATGATGTGAGTCCCGGTGCTGGAAATATCTCTACCGTATTTTTTGGAGCTGTGGACTGCCGCTGGTAGTTGGAGGAACTTAAAGTGGTGATTTGCACAAAGGCTTCCAGTTCATGGTCACACACCAAATTCCTCAGCATCGCCTAGCAACAATTCAGCGTAGGAAACAGAGGCTGGCTCTTGGGTTGGTTGTGTGGACAGAAAGGGTTGGCTCACAAGCAGACATCCCCGCATTCATTATTGCAGCTTCAGTTTTGCATTTATTGCCAGGCTTGTTAAAAAAAATGTCTTGATATTTTTCTTTGGGTTAAGAAGCTGATGCCAGACCTTCTGAGGATGGGATAGATGGGCGGCTCACAGACCATGTCAGTTAATATGCAGCCTTTGTGTTGTAGTCAGTGTGTGGTACAATGGTGCAGTCAAACTCCTAAGCATGTCCTATTGAAGTTGTATGATTGTACATACTGTCTCTTGTTTTATAATCACTGTAAGAAATCTTCAATGATGTCACATGAAAATATTGTTGTTGATGTGAATATTTATTTGGAAGCTATTTTTGCCTTTTTTTTCATTGACATGTACATTTGTTTAAAATCTACATTGGAAAATTGACTTTTTTCCCCTTTTCTTTTGTTTTTTGCTGTGTTAAATAAAGCTTGCCCTGTTTGGCACCCTTGACATGTCTTTCTCCTGTCATTTAAAACTTAAAGCTTTAACAGTTCCCTCTGTGAGGGCATTCCTTAATATATACCCAATTTCAGTGTTGTCATAAATTAGAATAAGAAGTTAAATATTTACTCAAGAGTCCTAATAAATCAGCTTGTGGTGAGATTAGTTATGTATTTGTATATATAAATACATATCAAGTCTTTTCAAATACATTTATACAAAAGATATATATTTAAGTACACCTACATTATAAATTTAGAGTAGTGTCTCTATGTTATTACATTTTTTTTCCCAGTTAAAAAGTCTGCATTTTGCATTTGGCAATTGAGATGCCTCTTACTGTAACATAGTACTGACTGTCCTTCAGTTCTCTTACCTTCCGGCTTCTGACACATCATTTTGAAATACTGATTTTGATTCATACAAACAGTCAAATCAAAATCAAAATGATCAAAAAGCTTGTGCTGTGTTTAATAAAAACTGCTAAAATGTAAAAATTACGCCCATCTGTTTAAACCCTCCTGTCATTTTTCTAATCACACACCTCAAAAAAGGATATAATGAAAGTGAACAGATGCCTCCAGTAGTGTATCACTTCAATCATCTCTGTAGGAAGTCAGGTGCTTATCTTTTCCACTCTAGCAGTGCTAATAATTCCTTTAACAGGGTCTATGTCACTGCATGCATGCAGAGCAGGTCTCATTAAGGATAGAGCAAATTTAAATTACGATGGATGGGGGATTACTGTCATTTTCTATTACATCAACCTTGAACTAAGATCATAGTCACTGATGATCAGGGAGTTATTATCATAGACTGAGAAAAGAAAAAAACGTGTCAGTCAGACGTGTAATTGACAAATGATTAACAGCATGATGAACATAATAAGGATGATAGACAGGAAAGGTTTAATATCCACCTCTAACAAAGTAAAATGCCTACATTGCTTAATGGAACAATGAAATCAAAGTACCAATGTAAGTTAATTATGTATGACATTATTTTGAAGGTAATGAAAAGCACACTTACTGTAAAGAAATGAACATTTTCCAAGATAGATAGATAGATAGCACTTGGCACACATTCATCCTTACAGGTTGTTGGAAATCTTTACAGCTTCTCCATCTCTTCTGAAGATGCACAAAGCTGCTGCTCTCATCTGTCTTCAAACACACCACATCTGGTCGTGGCAGCTGCAGAGGTGTCTAAAACTGGCCTCATGCCACAGAATGTGGCCAAAGGTCCAAACAGGCCAACCAGTCCATGTGTCTTCACATTGACTCGTCTTCTTTCAGTGCTACAGACTCTAGTGCTAATAATCTCTAATGACACAGTGCAGTGAGTGATGTCGACAAGGTAGAGTTGGTTGGACATTTTTGATTGATAATAAAGCATTGAGTAACAGTTAAGTATCTTTGGCTTTTTTTTAAGTAGTAAGAACGTTGAATGTTGCATCGTGCACAGGGGGGAATTTAATACATGTTGTTTCTGTAACTAAATAAACATAAGTTGATATGGTAAACATTGTAGCACACAGCTTATTTACATATCCAGCAAATTTGTAGCAACATTAACATTCATTTGGAGGCGTGTTTGAGTCCACCTGGTGAAATGTCCAATATCTCTCTCCTTTTAGCTCTGTTTTTGGTCTCCACCAACTGCTGTGTGAAATACCTTGCCCTTTAGCTGCTAAACACTACAGTGTCTGCCTGCTGTTTGGTGCAGTGCAGGAAGTGTATTCAAATGGTTTCTTGTCAGATGATTCTGGCTAACACTGTGCTTAACAGCTGGACATGACACTCAATTATGTGGTACGGTAATTTTTTTCCTCAGGATATAGTGATAGTGTTAAACACCTGAACTGATACAGGTAAACCAAAAAATATCACTCAAGATTTCAATGTCCATCTATTCTTATCAAAATGCACTTGAACATTAAGACTTTGAACCTGAGCTGTCGCCAGTTCAGAACTCGTACAGCAAACCTCGTTCTGCTTTTTGCTATAACTCTTCTTCTAAACACAAAATTAATCATGTGATGTCAGCAAATGCCGGAGCACCTGAGGTAGAGCCTGACATTGTACACATGCAGGCACACACACTGGGTGTGAGGACGTGTAAATGGGCCACATACGCTGCTAGTCGTGGTAAATTAGGCCAACATCTGGACAGGCACAGAGAGTTCAATTGCCCACTCAGCTGTGGCTTGTACCTCGAGGCCTCAGTTAAGGAGAAGTGGCATCATGGCACAGTCCAGTGAGCTTTTGGGATCAACCCTGCCATTTTGTTAGGACTTTGCCACACACAGCCACCTTAGAAAAGTTCTTTGTCTCCAACACAAACAGTGGGTCACTTTGACCAAGGATTACTGTGTTGCCATGGACAAAAGCTGGAGAGAGTGGGCATTTACCCACACAAAGCCAATTTAACGGGCTGTAAAAACAACAGTGGATTAAATCTGATTCGCACACATTTAACTAATCAGAATATCAACATCACATCACAAAATTAAATTCATGAAACTGCTAAGATCATTATCTCCCTGGTAACATTTAAATCAATTAATTCAAATCTAGATTGACAATGAAAGATGCACAAACAGGCGTTCTCCTTTTCATTGTAGTTATAGTGATTATATTGTAGTTCAAAGTTATGTGCGACCAAAAAACAAAGAAGAAATAGGACTGAGACCTGACAGCTTAGTAGTATGAGTCAGTGTTCAGGCTGGACTGGACAGCTTTTCCGTGGATCTGGACGGTGGAGTACAAAGGATTATCTGGGGGGAGTTATGCAGCACTGAGTGGACAGCCCTCAGTGCTGTTGTGTAATATTATTATAATGTTCTGGGTCCTCAGATAACTCTGTGCAAGGACATAAAAACACAATGGCACATTCCAGAAGTAACCTGTCACTTTATGTTTCCTGTTTGTGTGCAGGCAGATTCAAATCTACCATATTGTCATCTAAAAAAGAAAGAAAACTAGGCTCTTGGATGCTACCGTAAAAAATGTGTGAATCCATCTACATGCATCTGTGCAAATATGTGCTAATCTTTGATTACCAATGAGGTGTGATGAGGTGTCGAGTCCTGCAGTGCACGTGCTCTCTCTCTCTCTCTCTCTCTCTCTCTCTCTCTCTCTCTCTCTCTCTCTCTCTCTCTCTCTCTTTCTCTCTCTCAGCCACCAGATTCTCTGCCTCTGCCGCAGTGCAGGGCAGGGCCAGAATATCCAATCCCATCAATTCCCAATTCAGCCAGTTCTGCTCTCTGTAGGGGTAGTATAATAGGATTTAACAGGACATGATTGCAAAATTCATGTTATGCCTTTTATCCTCACTGTCTATATACAAGCTCCTGCAATGGCTGGCAGTAAAATCTAGATGTTTTGTATGCACAATCTCAGAGAAAATATTGGGCTGAGGTTTTCTAAATGTTAATGTCTATGGATTCATGAAAAATTCAACATATTATCTTTGCTGTACATCTTTATTTACATAACTTTAATGAATGATGACTTTAATGCAATCCTCACCTTACAAACATGACCACTATATTGTCATTTTACAAAGCACCAGTAACCACCTGAGCAGATCTTCCCCCTGTTTCTTCAGGATCTGTGGGGACTAAACACTATGTTGTAGCTCCTCCACCTCCCCCACCTCTCTGTGTGACCCCTGACCCTCAACTCCCGCCTGTGGCTAAACCTACGGCTCCCCTAGAGCTCTCTATTGACCTTGGGTTTCCCTGGCAGCACCACCAATGAGCTCAGTCAAATGTGAGCAATTGTTTAATGTTCCCCGTGGCCACAGTGGGAAAGCACAAGTTGTTCCTCTGAAACTGAACGTTGTTTTTTAAAAGGAATTGAGAAATCGCTGCATTGTTTTTAGGACACATCCAAGCATTAACCATGATGGGCCAGAAACGTGTCTTTGGCACAAGTCATGCAAATTTAGCAGATGCGGGCTGGATGAGTAATCATCGGTTTATTCTAATCCTTATACATTACTTTATGTGTGCCAGCATTGCCCATGTCATATGTTGATTTGCTCCTGTTTTCCTCAATCTTGTTTACATGAAAAATCAGGTATTTCTTGTTCTATGTCTTGTTCATATCCTACAAGGGATGTTATGTTGTCACTATGACTTATTGTAAGGTTCCCTGTAGTTTTACTGCTTTATGTTTGATACATATGTTTAAATTGTAACCTCAAAGGGCAGCAGATGAAAAGTATATACTGCAATACAACGTTATATTTTTGTTCAATACAAAAAATAATATAAAGATTGTGCATGTTTATGAGCGTTTGTGTCTTAGGTATTGGCGACTTTATTGTGCACATTTTATAGCTAGCTGATGTTCCCCACAGTCAGCGCAGCAATTCAAAACTTACATCGAAAACAGAAACACACACACACACACACAATATGCACATGCCCTGTGCCGCTTCTTTGTGATCACTGAGCAACCACACACAAAGGCAGAGGCGTGCTCTGCTGTGCACAATGTGACACTGTCAGAGCATGAGATGAGGAAGAGCACAGGGCCGCGTACCCTCAACACACACAAACACGCACACACACACAGAAACACACAGTGGATTTGGCTACGGGCCACGTCCTACGTGTGTCTGCACAAGCCAAAATAACATGGAGACATCCAGTACAGCGCTCATAAGCGCCATCCCCTCAGCTGCACCAGTAGAGAAATAAGCAGGCCCGATGCTTTGTCCTTAGTGTTGATTAAAATGTTAGATTAGGTCAGCTGCAGCAGACTGAGAGCACAGCAGTGATAATTACTCCATGTGTTTCACCACCATCATTTTTGTGTGTTTTTTTAACTAAGCGGTCATGTGCAAAAGCACTAATTTAATTGCACACATCAAAGCACTGAATCCATATCTGTCAGGCTAAATTGATGGATGAACCTGCTCTATAACTCAAACATCAGCAACCATTAAAAGGACCAGTGCATTCCTCCAAGCTGAGTCTCCATCAGTGATCAGCGTGCATGCATGTGTGCAACTGCTATCCATGAGGTCCCTGTGACTATGAGAG
>JAVQJD010031840.1:0-45833 GCA_036023655.1 Nannoperca australis | reverse complement strand
GTTTCGGTCCTCCATACCAGCCCCATTAAACTGCACTGTAAAATAAAATGCTTCACAGCCATTAACTTAACCTGTGCTCAACGGCTCCACCCGATATTAGAAACAGGAACAACCGAAATACAAATCCAAGCTCAAGGAGTAAAAGCAAGAAAAAAGTAAGTTAGCAACCATACAAAATATTTTTTCCACATTAATCGGCTACCTTTGTGAGTGTAGCTGAAATGCACTTTGTTTCTTAGTATATTTTGTTCATTTTCATTGTCAATGAGTTTCTGCTTTGCGTAATTGTTATAGTCTTAGCTAGCTAACAGTAGCTTCTCGCGTAGCGTTAGCTAAACATCGCTCCAAGACATTGATTAACTTTATTAACACAGCTAACTACATTCAGTCACGGAGCTAATTATATTCTCAAAAGCCAGTTGTTTGACAAGACTTACCAATGTTTTGTACATACATTAACTGGTTACTCCAATAGTCATTTGGGTTATCAATTTTTTGGGGAAAAATAATTAGAGGGTTGAACAGTATATACAATTTTTTACGTCTTTACCAAACTATCTTGTTCCATTTCCATTGGTTGTTCAAACAAAGAAGGTAGCCGGAAGTAACTGATATTTCTTATTTTATAAAAAACATTTTAAACATTTTAATTTTATTTTGTCTATCCATGATGGGAATATATATATATATATATATATTGTTGTGAATTGAACAGTTTAGAATATTTTATTTTACATCTTTACCAAATTGTAGCAAATAATCTTGTTCAGAGCCAGAAGTGATAGTTCTTATATACCAGGTTAAACATATATATATATTTTTATTGTGTAGTAGATTTTGGGCCATCTTTTTTAATTCCAGCTGGATGGAAATGTCTTCGGGGGATCTAGAAATGGCATAAAACATCATTGTTTCCAATGCACTTTTTTTGTGTGTGTCTGTTCAAAGTTTTGGCTTCTTACCTTTCAGAAAAACAGATATCTTGTTTGAAAAATAGGCCTACATTAAGGTATTAATCTAACATAGGTTACATTCATCATTCATACACTATGTGGTGATGTCATTGTTTCTGTTGTTTAGTATCTTCATCTATCTAATTTGTATGATATTGTGCAGCGGTTGAATTTCTGTACTTCACTGGATGTTATTTTGGAAAGAGGATACTGTAACAAGCTCAACAGAGTTTCATCACTTTTTCACTCTTTTGCAGTGCCGCTGGCCTACAGTAACAGTGTACTTCCCGTGGTTGTCATGGTAGTCCCTGGTTAAAGATAGCAGCATTAGAGCGAGAGAGCTAACAAATCTGACTTTAGGCACTCTTACTTTGCAATTCATTTACTTGAGAAACTGGGTCAGTGGTAGCACATTAAAGAGTTGTCCTCCTGGCTTTGATTAACTAAGGAACGTTCTCTAGAAAGGAGCAGGAAGGAAGACAAGGTTGTTTTTGAATTTTATTTTCTTCCCATAGTGAAATGGTATAGAATAGCATACTGCTAAAAGACAGCAACATATAGTACATTTACTAGGTTTAAATGTTCAAATCAAGGATGTAGTAAAATTTTGTTTATTTTCTCAATCAATAAAAGATGGAGGTTCAAGATAAGTACTTGTTCATTTTATTCATTACTTGAATTTGCAATTGATGAGCAATGCTTTATAAATGCATTCTGAACATAGAAGTGCCAATAAATAAAGAGTTGAGAGATTAACTGATTAACTGATGTTCTGCAGAAATTGGTTGAAAGTTGCTTTTAAAGACATATTGTAGATGACTGCAATGGGCATCTTCCCAGTCAGTTACTTTGAACGAACAAGAGAGCATTGTGGAACGGTGGGTATCAACCTCACATGAAAGAGAAACACCACCTAGAGATTGGGACCTTTTCTCATTCCGCAGTTTGCTGTATCAGCAGTTCGGAACAGCGGCACAATTGAATGGCTTTGCAAGGACCCAGTCAAGCGTCACGCTGCTGACAGAGGGGAAAAGGATATAACGATAATATATTAAGGGTTCATAGGGAGAATTAATGTCCTTGCTTTACCTTGGCCAATACATTTAGGATCACTCTGGTCCCTCTGTAGATATGCTAAGCATTATATGATGAGGTTCATTTAAGCGAGTGTCTGACAAGTCAGTGACTAAAACAGACACGTTGGGCTGCTCAACAAAACTTTGCTCTATGTCACCACTAGTGATAAAAAGGGTTATTTTAAGGCTTAGAAAAGCTAGTATTAGTACTACAGCTAACATTATTTCTTAATAGTTATTATTTCATTTAATTTTACAATTAATTCATCTATAGCTGAAACAATGTGTCAATGAACGAGTTAGTTGATCAACTGAAAAGAAATCAGCAACCTTTTTGGATTTATCAATAATTATAATTATTTATTAATAATTATCAAATTGATTTAAATGTCCATCATAATTTCCCAGCACAAGTTGAGTTCTTGATATTGATTGTTTTGTCTGACCAACAGTTCAAAAGCCATAGATATTCATTTTACATTAGTGATCGGTTGCCAACATTTTTGCTGTGAATACTTTTCTGTTCAAAGGCAAATCGATGAATCAGTTAAAGGTTTCAACGCTACCTGTTATCAAAAAGCTCCTCCACATTTACATCTCAGTCTGCATTAACTAATCCCGCTTGTCTCTCCATCTGATTATTGTGTGATCAATATGTAGATAGTTTACCTGGCTGCTTCTACGTGACATTCTTTTTCTGTATTCATTCAGACTGGATACTGACCTTAAATCTCCGCACACACGTAATAATACATCTCCACCCTGACAAGTATTTGACCTTCCAGTGCAATGTACCCTGCCCAGTCTTGAATGTACGCGCTCTCCTGCTTTCGGGAGATTTTGAAACTTCCTTTTTGGGGCTGTCTGGCTCACCAGATGTTTCCTGAACCCATCGTGTTCCCAACTCACTCCCCTCCCCAGTAGTGAAAGGCGAGGGAAGGACAGAGAGAGGGAAGTCTGTCATTCACTCTCAGTAAAGCCAAGCACAGAGAGATACCTGGAGTCCAACTGATGAAGTCTTTTCTGAGTGTGCCTCTCTGATCAAGGCAAACGGCGACCGGGATTAACCTTGACTGCAGTGACAGTAACTCTGTAACTCACCTGAACAGCATACACAGACAAACACAGCACTGCTCACCTCCTCTTACACTTTTTTTGAGAGAAGTGTGAGCTCACAGGCAGGAGTTCTGCTGTTTTGCGCGTTGGACAGCCAACTGTTTGTGAGGCAGCGATGTCGTGGGACTGCGGCCTGAAGTACATGTTCTCCGTCTCCCCTGCGCTGCAGCAGGGGAGCATGTGCATCCTGCACGACAAGGAGGACCTGTCTAGACTGGAGATGGTCCAAAAACTGGCTAAGGATGGCTGCCGCTTCCTGCAGAACCACAGCAAGGGCCCAGAGAGGACGAGCGAGGTGAGATACACAACAACAGCACTGCTGCAGTCAGAACATTTCGTTTTTGTATCATTTTCTTTACAACTAAATTTGTTGTCAAACGCTGCGCTCTGTGATGCATTTCCATGAACAGCTTATCTTTGGCCATGTCACAGTGAAAACAAGCTATTTCATCTTTATATCATTATGAACTCTACTCAATTACTTTATCCTTGAGCAGTCTGTTAGAGAACATTAGATAGTACATTATACTCTGGGCCATACTGTTTATGCTGCTGTTTTATGAGCATTTTGCCCATTTCTCGCACTGCCTGCAGATGGGTGGTTCCATCCATCAAACCAATGTTAATTTGTTGTCTATAGAACATAAGTTCTATACCATCTCTACTTTCTCGGAAGATGAATGTTGTCATTTAGATTCTGTCCAGGCTACATAACACGCTCGTCAAATTGATATACTAAAATAGTTTGTAGACTGCTTCAGAAGAGGTGTTAGAATTAGAGTGACATATAGAAGATTTCATAACAGTATACTGTAGAGTGCATTGCGTTCATAGGGATAGAAATGTACATTTAAATATGCACTGTATCCATTAAAGTCAACATCTGTCTATTTACAGTCACAGAGTCATAACATCTTAACATGCATTTAGAATACAGTCTCTTAATCTCTTTCAGTAAGGCAGCATCCTCAGGTTTCAAGAGGGTTTTTACTTTAATTCACTTAACTACATATAATGTATGTTCTGTTCAACCTGCACAAAAAAAATAACATTACATCACCTGCCTGTTGCATTGGAGAAATCTGATTGGCTGACCTCATGGTGGGCGCAGCTTCTCCCTTCCTGCCAGCTGTATCAGTGTGCTGAACTGAGCAACAATGGCAGGAAAGGTTGACGCAAGTGGCCGGACCACCATGCCAAGACATTGTATGGTTTTAGGGTGGATTCCAGTGCATCAGGTCTCTGACCTTTTCTGCAAACACAAGGCTAGAGCTCCTTATCAATGCTGTTATTCAATATGATGACTTTTGGTCTGCAGTAAGCCACTGCCAATCTGCGTATGATGAAATGTTAGTGCTGCATAATACAACAATCTGTTTTACCTTTGTAATTTTAGTGACATACATTGTGCAGAGTTTGTATGTGTCGTTTATGTAATCCTAAAGGTAATGGCCGGATATGCTGACCTTTTGTTTAATACTTGACATTATCTAAAAATATAAAGATTATGTGAGATTATTTAGGAGCGTATCTAGATTAGAGAATGGTTTAATGTAATCCAATGATACTGCAATGCACATACTGTATTACTCATATAAATATCTAAGCCCAGACATCAAAGAGCTTAGAAATCAGTTAAATCCCAGCTGGTGGAAACAGGGATATTTAATATACAGTGGTCTGCACGTCTAAAATGTGTGAGATTCTGGCACTGAGGGATCATGAATGTTAAACATGCTTGGCTTCAAATTGAAGGAGAATGCATGTGTCTTTTCCTTTGCTAGTTAAGAGTCAAAACTATCCATAATTCATTTAGCTGTAATAACCCATCATTTAAATGTTATAGTTCACAGTTCTGACTGTGGAAATCACTTGTTCTTGTGTTTTTTTAATTCACTGTTTTCAATTATTCAGGGGTATCAGAGTTGTGCATGACCATGTGTTGTGTGTGCTCTGTACATCTGATTAGAATAAAGAGCTGCTGTTCTCTGCCAATACATGAAGCAAAGCATTTTACATATCATGCACATATTCTTGTTTACAGTACATTATCACAGTTTAATGCATTAAACAGGGATGTCAGCTAATGAAGTGCATCTGCATCAAAGAATACTTCCTCTTCTTACCATTCTGTATGATCCACAATATCCCTCAAGAGGAATTTAGTCCAAATCAGCACCCTGTCAGGACTGACACCTTCCAGGTCCCTTTAAGTGTTCCATACCATGCATACCAGATCTGCAGCAGCAGCAGCACAGGCACATGCAGACAGAAAGTTGTCCTCCAGCCGGTGGAATTCATCTGGGACCCTGAAAGAGACAGTAAACCATTTGGCAGGACAGGGCTTTGTGCAGAGGCCTGATAAGTGGTGTCGACGGTGTCCGTGTTGGAAAGACTTCAGTGGTAGCTGTGAGTCGAGGTCACCTCCAGCCTGGGGTAGGAACTGTGTGGCCCTGGCACTCTGTCTCATTACAAGCATCCACTCTAAAGGCCTGATTGTGTTTTAGTATTGGGACACTGCTAACTACAAAGCCCAGTGCGCACTCAGTAGCTGCCTGCAGCAGCAGCAGCAGCAGAGGCAGGATCAATAATTTGTTTTGAGGAAAGGTTTGTTTGACCCGTTAGTGTTACACTGAGACACTCTGTTAATTATAGTGAAGAATCCAACTTGCTTTGCTGTCACGCTTAATGAGACAAAAACAGTGTACTTTGATGAAGCTAGAGAGCACAGAGTACGTCATGGCTTGACAAAGAACCACCAGTTTCTTTTTCCCAAGAACCAGGAAGCTAATCAGCATAGCCTTCCCTTTGTGGGAATTTTCTAGTTCTTTGCTTTTTGTCACGCGCCTGACCTTATATCATACTGTAGGGCATGTGACAGAATAATACAGTCTGTTATTGCACAGGGAACACCCAGAAGTACAGAAGTAGTACGTCTGCGTGTTTGTGTATGTGTTTGTATTACGATAAAGAAGGAATAAATTCATAGGTTGCCACCTTAACAGACATTTAAACTTTGCATACAGTCATGAGTCCCATCACTGAAGGAACAGCCAGCAAACATTTCCATTAATGGTAATTTCTGAGGGTTCGAAACCCTCTCTGCTGTTTACCGATGTCACCGTGAGACCGTGAGTGCAATGTTGATGCTGAAAATGTGGCCCACCCAGGGATGGACAGAGTTATGTTTGTCCTTCTTGTTTTAGATATTGTATGAAGGTGTGTGTTTACATGCTGTGTGTATGCATTCATCAGTGTGTATGTGTTGTGTATGTACTGTTTGTGTCTGTTTATGTATGTATTTCCACAGGTCACAGATAAGTGTTAATGTGCCAGGAAGTCATGCTTAACTGAAGGGTCTTGGATGCTTCTCTGCAAAAGGCAATTAGGGCTGAAAACTGCAACCACTTCCAGCCTGTCAGCCTGGCTAATTGCAGACACAGAGGCTTTGTGTTGCATTGACTGATGGGTGGGGTTGGGGGTGGGGGGTAAGCTGATGCAGGATGCATGTGCATGCACTATACAGTGAACTCCTCATTAAGACTAATATCTCTGATCCAGACCCTCCACTGTCAAGCAGCTACCATCCATCTTTATACTTCAGAGATTCTGCAACAAACCATCTTGTTTAAAATGGAGGGTTAAAACTTATACATTTTTTATGTAAAGCTCTTATTTGGAAGTCGCTTTGGATAAAAGTGTCTGCTAAATGCCTAAATGTACATTTAGATACATCTTATTAAAAAATCATGGAATATCCAGGCTGACCAGTTATGTACTGCATCAAATCTGTCAAACTACAGTGTACATTAAGCTATGAATAGCATGAATAACTGAATATGGACCTTCTTGGTCCATATTCAGTTATTATAACAAACATACCCATTTAAGATTTAATTGTCTGACTAGTAGATTATTCAATTAACCAATTAGTTGAAATAATATTCCAACAATTTGGATAATCAATTAATCATTAAGATTTAAACGTAAGTAATTACACAAACAAATCATTTATCAAGTAAAAATGCCAAACATTTGCTGGTTCCAGCAATTTGAAATATGCCAGTTTAAGATCTGAGAAATTGTGATATTGTTCACTTTTTTATTACATTTTGTAGATTAAATAATTGATTAATTGGAAGGAAACTGAGATATATTGGAACTGATGTGTTACCCTAACTGTGAGTTACCCTAAACCTGACTGTTCTGTCTAAATACAGTGTGTGAGGCATCAAGAGACCTTTGTAATGGCCTGGTGAAGGCTTAAGGAGTGGGTTGGAGGACCTTTACTGTCTTTCACTAAGGCGTTGATTGATAACATGATGATTGTGTGACTAAGAGAGAGAGAGACAGAGCGAAGCAAAAAGAGTGGGAGACAGTAGGGAACAGGAGGATGAATTTATCATTCATAGCACCTCATGGGGATCATAAGACAAGGACCTATCATGTGAGTTAAAGCCTAAACTAAACTCCAAATCTCTGGACCATTGTTGGTGTGCAGAGTTTAACCACATGACAGCTTGAAAATAGATTGTCTCTAGACACCACCCATAATTTAATAGGCTCTACATAGGAATCAGTAATTAAAATGTGTATGAGTCTTTTATGTTAATCCCTGAATGGGCTCCACCGATAAGGACTGAATAATGATATATGGAAATTCTCTTTCATTCACAGTGCTGGCTTTCCAGCATTATGATGGAAATCAGCAGTGATTTGTGTGAGTGGGAGAAAATTCAGGGGAATCTCCTTGGTGATAACACCCCCCCACCCCTGTTCTCCTCAGCCCCTGAGTGACGAGGCAGCCCGCGTGTGTCTGAGGGAGAGGGGCCGCGATGTGCTGGTTCTCCAGAGACTGTCGTCAGAGCAGCCGGCCCCCTCTGCATCGGCGAGGGGAGGAGGGAGAGAGGAGGCGAGGAACAGGAGGTAAGCCTCTCCACTTCTCTCCTTCCTAGACTCCCTCCCTCCCTCTCTCACTATCTGTTTCTCTCCCTCAGCACTCTCCTTCTCATCATTCTCCCTCTCTGTCGCTCTGGATCACACACTCACTCAGGCATTCTTACATCACAACTCCGCACACATAAATGACTACATTAAATACATATAAGTAAGCAGCATGGGACTGTGAGGCAGAGCTCTGCTGGCTGCCTTCTCGTTAAAGTCATTAAGGAGATTTTTTCAGCCGTGAACATACCGGGATACCTCAGTGTGCTTGAGAGATAGGCAGCAGCAGACCCCGGGCTGTGGCAGCTGCAGGTGGATGGATGGATGGGTAAAAGGGGCATGCATCAGTAACTACGGCAACGTTGCCGGTGTGAGGGCGCAGAGACTCTGCAAGGATGGGATCTCGGCCACAGCCCCCAAACCTGCAGCAGGAGGAGGGCAGGCTGCTGCATGCTGCCTTGGTGGAGCAAGAAGAGGACGAGGAAGAAGAGGAGGGCTCCGAGGAGAGCAGCAGTGACAGCACCAGCCGGGCAGAGCCGGTGACGATGCCCACCTTTGACGTCCCCTACTTTCGCTACATAGACGATGAGGGGACAGAGGGAGAGGAGGAATGGAGCAGCAGCCGCTCTCTGTCCTCTATCGAGGAGGACTCGTCCACTGACTCTGTTGTGTCTGACAGGTACATGGTGGTATCGGGGACCCTGGAAAAGATCCTGGAGCACTTGCTGAATGACTTGACACTGGATGACGACCAGGGGACAACACAGGGCAAAGTGTCAGGTCAGCATGGGTACTTATACTTGCGTGCATGCGCATACTTTAATGTCCTGAAACGCTTTTGTTATCCCCTTTAAACTTTGTGTTTTGTCTGTGTGTGAATTTTTTATATTTATATATCTTTTCATATATAGTTTAATAAATAAAAAAATAGGAGAATATATACGTGGTGGTACCTAAAGAACTTTATGACAGTAACATTATTAAGGTGGTATACTTGTACTGGTCCACAGATATTTGTGTGTGTTTGTGAAAGATAGATGGAGAAAGAGAGAAATAACTCCCTTTACTTTCTGTTTTACTCCCCCCCCTCCCCCCCCCAGCTGGGATGGCAACCCCCTGTGGGCATTTATACAACGCTAATCATGTGATATCATTCCCAGAATGGAAGTTTGAGCGTGTTCATTAAAAAGCCTTTGACATAGATAAACGTTGCTCATATCTTTTGAGCAATGCCGTAACGGACTGTGTGACATGCAGTCCAGCTTTACAGCGACAACAAATCGACACGTTTCCTCTCATCCCAGTAGGTACATGATGATGTGACACTGTTGCCAAGGCAGAGGAGACTCTGTTGTTCGAGCTGGAGAGGTGGTTCAATGAGAGATGATGATTGAGGGCACAATCAGTAAAGCAAAGGAGGAAGACTAGAGAGAGAGGATGAACACTATATAGGGGAGAAGAGAGGAAACAAGGAGGAACAAAAAGGAGATGCAGATTTTCCCTTGGAGATGGAGGTGGTCACAGATGATCTCTCATCTGGTTGGAGGCAGGTTAACCCCATACCAGGGATCATTACTCATTCTGATGAGGAAGTGAATGAAATTGATCTAAATGTCCTCTCAGGAGATGTGCCTGCATTTGCAAAATTGTGCATTTTACATGCATAACAGATGTTTTATGACTGTAATTGAGTATTTAATATTGATGTAAAGTTAAATCCGAAGCTCCAAGACATCCCTCCATTCCTTAGAGTTTGTGTATTGTACTTTGGCTTTTTTGGCTTTCCTATGGGCTCAATAGGCAGTGTGAAGAATCATTCACCATTAGCTCACCTTGCAATGAGTGTATTGCAGTTAAGCCTCCATAGGGTGCTGTGGACCAGCTTGATGCTGAGCAATATCCCAGTGCCAGAGACCTGAGGAGGACGAGAAGGAATGAACCAAGTCCTGAACAGCACACTCAGTGGTGCTTAAGTCTCACTCCGGCTGGCCTTGGACCTCTCTTCCTCGGTGGAAAGGTGATAGTGTGAATACTGAAGCTCAATATACACTAGTGCTACAGCACCCTTGGAAGTTTAGCTCACCTGAGGCATGAGAGCATGAGATCCATCATTTCATCAAAAGGAGATGTATTTGAAGATTTTGAAGTTGTGTTTATGAGTAAAGCAAATTAGTAAGCCAATTTTATCTCATCATGGTAGCACTTGCTTCCATCTCTACTGAGTACACAACATTAAGAATGCAGAGAAGCTTTCTGTCTTTCTGCAAGAGATGGCACTTTTCTGAATTCACCACAGGCATGTTGGAGGAAAAGCAAAAGTGAGCCGCTGCAGTAGTTTATACTGTGGAGCTCCCATAGATATGGTAGCGCTTCCTTCTGTGGCATAGCATTGTGGGTAGCATTCACAAGTGTTCAGTGCTGCCTTCTTCTTTCCTGTGCCCAATCTCTGAGTGCAGCTATTGATTCCAGCTCTGCACAGACTCACACTACACACTGTCTGCTCACAGAACCACGTAATGGAACATTTGTGTACATAATGAGAGGATGTCCCAGCTCTTTAAATGATGCACCGAGATGTTGACGCTTATTTGTACAAAAGAAAATCATCACACAATTCACACGATACAATTTAATATTTCTGTCATAATAATTTAAGGCTTTGACAGCAAGTGGATGGCTTCTGGTGGTTGCTGAGGCAATAAGTGACACGTTAACGTTCCTATTTCAAAGGCTACATTGATCCATTTTATGAGAACTTATTGGAAAGCAAAAGGGATTGGCAGGCTGATTGATTTTGCAGTAGATTGACAAGCTAGATCAATGAATCCATTCCGCATTTCCTCTGAAAAGGAAACTAAAATTGTCTCAGTTTGAGGGACTGAAAGGAGGATCCAGAGTGACTGAGCACTAAACTCTGTCCTACAGCCTACATTAACTTCTCCAAGCCAACTACTGATAACTACATATTTTGGTGTGATTGATTGATAAAGTCACAAATCAACCCAGTTGACTGTTTATAATTTCTTTATACAGCACAATAAATGTTTTTGGGTCAAATGAACGTATCTTCTGCTAAATTGTTTGAATTAAGTTCTACTCTGCAGGATATTCCCTTCTTTTTTGCTGTGTTACCAAGAAAAACTTGAGAATATGACTTTAGGTCATAAGATTAAATATTTATTCTGTTTTCCAACTTTAAAAAACTTGCAGAGTGTACAGCCTGGGGAGTAGTACGCATGCTGTTACTTGTGAGAAAGTGTTTTGGTTAAGATAGCTTGGAGAAAACAAACAAGTACACAGCGGTGTGAACACTTGTGCAGGGGAGGAGGTGAAGTACAGTGTGTGAGTGGGTGGGTGGGCGATCGTTTGTGTGTTGTTTTCTGGCTTGTTGTGTTAAGGTGTGTTACTGTATTCTTTATGGGAGTAACCTCTCATAAGCAGTGAGTGATGCACCCACAGCTGCTCGGCACGGATTAACATAATGATATCAGGGAGTCCTGTGGACCAGAACGCACACAAAGGCCCTGGGATGCCAGTTTGAAATGAAAGGTGAAAATTTACAAATCTGGGTGTGCGGCACACTTACAGAGGGGTTGAGAGGAGGCTGGCCCTAACAGGATTTGCTTTTCGCTTGTGGAAGGGCAGTATGTCTGGGAGTTGCTGTCCTTCTCTTTCTCTTATGCCTGAGAAATGTATTTCAGTGGCTTTTATGTCAATTTCTGAACTGCACTTTTACACCGTGTTATGATGTCCAACAAATAATTACTTACTTACTTATTTTAATAAGAGATTCAGTGAGAAAGGGACTTTGTATGTGCTTTGAAAAGGAACTGATGAAATAAAGTTTCACCTTTAGTCTTTGAATATCATTGTAAAAAAAAATAAGAGTTGTCATGATGTCGACTGTAAGTGCATTTCATGTTACAAAGTGACCTGCTGATCTTTTTGACCAGCTCTGATTTAATCCTTTTACAGAAACACTTACCCACGTGTCACCTTGAGAAGAAATCACACAAGGATAGAGTGGCAGAACAATGCTGTAAACCCATTAGGATGATGGCTAAGCAATATCAGATTGCTTTTCTGTTTTCTAGATAATCACAATGAAAACATAGACTTCGTCTGAGGTCAGAGAGAGTCAACTGACACATTAACATTATTGGCTTATCTTTACTGATACAGCCTGCGATGGCAAATGTGTGAGATTGAAGATAAAGTCAGTAAGAGGCGTGTTGGAGCTGAATAATCCTCACTGGTTTCACTGGTTTCAAGTGATTTATCTGAGACTGGCCACAAAGAGCAGTGTGCCACTGAAAGGTCTCTTTCGTCTGAAGATGTGTCTCTGCTTAGTACTGGTTAACTGATATTTGACAGCAAAGAATGAGCTCTCCTGTTATTATTAGGACGGAACAGGACAAACTGAAGCCAAGTCTCAGAGCTGCCATCTCAATTTAAAGTACAGGCCTACTGTATGTGCAGCTCAGGCAAACATTAATCATATAGTTGTCAGTGTCACTGGTGTACCTGCCCTCGAGCATCCTTTATCATAAACCTAATGAAGCTGTGCATGTAGGATTTATATGATGGTCTGCACAGAATGTAAACTTGCTTCAGTGAGACTCAAGTATTTCTAAAGTTATAATTCTAGAAAATGTTTTCCTCTTTGTCAATCATGTGTTTTCTCTTTGCAGATACACTTCTGGATGACTTTCTGCTGACCTACCCAGTGTTCATGTCAACCAGTGATTTGTGTCAAGCACTGCTGGGACAATATCCTAGAACACCGGAACATTACTGCACAAAGATTCACACATAATAACCCTCTTTTATAAATGCTGCAGGCAGACATAGATGGTTCATACAAAAACACGACTTTGTTTATTGACTCAAAGCTGCTCCACTTCACTCAACTGTGTCCATCCAACATTCTCTTCTTAAATCAACATCACACACACACACACACACAGGCTTTATTCATGCCTCATCTTAAACTGCATGTGATGTCAGCAAATAGATCTTGTCCTCCATCTGTGCTGAAGCCTTAACCGAATCCCACCTATTGCGCCAAGCGATACAGAGGGAAAGAGGACAGGAAGGAAGCTCTGGAGAGGAAGCAAAAAGTCCTGCACCTGGTGTCGCAGTGGATGGCTCTCTGCAAACATTTCCTGAGGGAGGACGAGCACGTCAAGCTGTTCATGAAGGTAGGAGATATAATGTACAAGGGAAAGGGTGGAAACCGGGTGTAAGGTGAAATTAATATTGGAGAAATGTAAACTGACATTTCCTTCCAGACTTTGTATCGTTACGTGTTGGACGATCTTTATGAGCACCCAACCCTGGAGAAGGATGTGAGGGAACTGCAGAAGCTGTACCAGCTGCATCGCAGGCAGTGAGTGACCATATGATAACAGTAGCAGTTATTAATTCAATACATATGTGCGTACATGATCTATAAAATGAAAAAAAGAGTTGAATTAAGTATGGGTGTTTACAACTGTATTAGTATTACTATGACTGTTGGAGGTCTGAAAAGACACAGACGCTGCTCTCTGAGTACAAAGAAAGAGCTCCTTCACTGCTTGGTGGCTTCATGTAGCCTCTCATCAATGAGGCCATTCAGAGATTGAAGAGTAATTACAGTGTTCTGGGATGTTATGCACGGAAATATGAAGGTCATGGAGCTCTTAATCTTGAATCTCCAAAATTGAGGAAATAATAAGGAATTTTAAGAATTAATAATGACAAGCTGTCAGAAATGTTCCTCACTCTCCATGAGGAAAAAAAGAATGCTCCACCACATGTTTACTGGACACAGATTCACATCTTCTGGCTATTAGTGGTGTCAAACTCAGTATAGCTACACATCGATATATATGTAAAAACATCACTTTGGTGCTGGTGTTTATGTCAGTCTCAGCTTTTAAAACTATTTACGTATAGACAAATGATTCTTGTACATTAAGTACTGAATGTGCGCATAATTTATTTGTTGTTGAAGTGGAACTGTTGCTTAGCTACAATTTCTTGATTTAATCCAAAAACACCACTTTGCTGTGTGATGTTACAGTGTAAACATCCTCCACTCACCAGACACATTGCCACACCCATGTCCCCCTTCCCCTCCCTCAACCACTGCCTCCAATCAGATCTTCTCCCTGGGGACGCTCCAACCTGCCGCCCATTAGAAACCGGTGCAGATAATTCAACCAGACTCCGTTGCCATTATCTGGGCCTGCTTTATCCACGCTTATATCCAGGGAGGGAGATCCACGACACCCACTCCTTTTAAAGCAGTGGACTGTGTGTGGGTGTTACTAACTGACATACTCTAGTATTTATGAGCTTTTCACAATCGAGCTCACCTCGGGGGGAGGACAAGGTTGACTGCTTTGTGGCAATCTGCTACTGAGTTGAAAAACTAAAAGGTGTCATTTTTTATAGAAAGAAGCCTCATTTAGTCCTTTGCTCTTGTCAACTTGCATCTGGTCTTTGTGCAAAAAAAAAAAAAGCTCGAGTCACATGTGTCTGAAAGCTTAGGAATTAAACATCACTTGTTCTCTTGCACCCTCTCGTCATATGGTGTTATAATTCACTGAGCACATTGACACCCTCACTGAGTCTGTTTTCTGAGGAGTAAAGAGAGTGAATCATATCACCAGCTCTGTTTTGACGTGACAGTGGGAATCAGGTTTTTCATTAGTGCAGGACTGCTGCTGGCCAGCGAGAGGGGATCCCTCAGGGCAGGCTTTGTGCCAACATGCCTATTGTGATGCAGAGCCAAGTAAAAGCTGAGGGATGATAATGGACACGGGGCTATCCATCACGCTAGTCGGGCCTAACTGACGAGAATAGGATGATTAAATGAGGGGATCACATTTGAAGGTCTAAAAATCTACAAAGCACTCTAATCTCGCCTTGTCATGGATCTTAAATAATGGACTGAACGCAGCTAATGAGAATATACTGTATGTAAATTCACTTTACCTTGTTTATAGACTGTGTGGATGGCGGTGAAGTTGTTTTTGTATTTGAAAAAGTTGCAACCAATGGAAAATCACCAGATCAGGTTTTTTTGGGACAAAGTACATTTCTTCTTTTTGTGCATGCGTGGGCCCATGACAGTTTTCACTTTACCGATTCATTTCTTCTTTTTCCAGTACGGTGGATGAATATTCCCCTCAAAGAAAAGTGAGTGAACAGAAATGTGTGTTTTATCATTCAACCAATACATAAAGAATTGTGTTAAACAAGCGCTAGCTGCTCGCTTTGACGTGTTCGTTTGGGTTTTGGAGCTATTGTCCTCACATTTCCTACTAAAGACATTGTTCTGTAGTTTGACCAAAATGCCCAATCATGTTCTCAGGCGATATGAATGTGTGTCAGAAATCTACGCATTTCCCTCCTTTTAGAGCAAAGCACTTTTCCACCAATTGAGCATGAAGGAGAACGGGCTCCAGTCCAGAGGCACACAGAGGGAAACCAAGGAAGGTAAGTCGTAAAACATGCCGTTCTTTCACACATTCCTCCGATCATACGTTGCTTCCAAAGCTGTCGAAAGGAGACGTTTGGCCTGAACAGTAGAACAATGGGAATGTTTCCAGGGAATGAATGAGACGGTTTGGAAATGCAAATTCTCCAGTTGTGACTCATGAACTTTTGTCTTATTGTTTTTGATCAGTTTTTGCTTCGTTTGAAGGACAGGTTCACCCACACTTAGTTACAGCTTGTAGATAATCATCAGTCCTCACTTTACACAGTTTTCATTTGTTCTACTTTCAATCAACGGCATTGTCCCCAGTGACCCTTTTATCTTTATCAAGAGAAATCTATTGAGTGTGCTTGTCCCAGTAATGCAGCACTACGCAGTCCCTTACAGTTGATTGCTCAGTGGATACACTGGAGCAGCTGAGGGTCACTGGCTTTGCTTATCAATAAGGGGCGGTCCTGTTATATCCTTTCCTTCCTGCTGTTTCACAGACGGCAGCAGGTGACTTAATGAACTGGTTTCTTTCTGGTTGAAGGTGTGCTAAATTGTTCGTTAACCCGACGAGAAAACCCGCATAAACTCTGCCCTCCATTTCACACAGCGGTTGATTGTCCCTCCTCTGCAATATCTGCAGACCAAAACACTCTCAAAGCAAAGCCGGCAACTACCCAAGACCCCCAGAGGCCCCAAACACCCCAGGGAAATTGCAGTGATTTAATTATTTGAACATTTCATAGGGAATTTGCACCAATGAAATACAATTTCTCCAAGGTGATTCTGACTTTATTAGTTATTTCTGTGGCCCCGTGTCCTAACCTAGTTACAAAGCTTTATTATTTAGAAATCCTGATTTAAAGCCATTACGTATTACTCCAGCATCTGTCTACTGGTTTGCCTCTTATATACTTAAGTTATCATGTATAGCCAGCTGTGCGCGCAGACCATACGCAGAGCTGCAGTGCATGTGAGCGTTGTGCATTCTATATTGTATATCTTACTGAAACGTTCTCTCTGTTACAGTGCTGTGTCACGTGTACATCACCATGGACTCGTACCTAAGTGTGATGGTCCACAGTGGGGTAGTGGCCCAGGAGCTGCTGCAGGTGGTGGCAGAAAGAATGGACGTCCCACTGGGGGAGCTAGTTCTAGTGGCTGTCTCTTACCCTGGAGGTGAACACCGCTCTAACTAACCAGCTGCAGTACATGTCAACCACCGCTACAGTCATCACAGCGCCATGTGATGACTTACTCTCACTTTAGTGGTGGTCTGAACAGAAAGTCAAACGTCGCACCTATAGTCTTTTGCATTTTTGATGACCTAAAAGAAAAAACAAGCGTGTATTTCCTGGTGTTTGTAGAAACGTGCAAAATGATACCAACAAAAAGAAATTTAGATTAAATCAGAATAGGTAATTCTGAAGTGTTGTAAGTTATAAACTATCTCATTGGAGTCAACTATACAACTAGTAGAAATTGAAAGAAAAGATTTAGTCACTATATAGTAATATAATTCCTCACAATATTTCACACATATTGAGCCCAGACATGAAGGTGTGAGATTCTAATCCACAAAACTGACCCAAACATCTGCCCAGTGACAATAGCTAAAAGGCAGAAGCATTTACATTTCGGTAATATAAAGTCAGAATCCGTTATCAGCGATTGAAGTGACTGGCTACCTCAGAGTGCAGCCTGGCATAGCGAGGCTTATCTCTTGCTACTGATAGCTGCTGACAGATATTAATGGCATTCTGCTGTTTGTGATGTGTTTTTCTCCCCTGCAGGAAGGCTCCTCCTGCAGCCTCAGGACAGAGTCTTCTCCGATTCTCTACGGCTGGTGGGGAGGCTGCATGTCTGCAGGAAGGACCTGGGTGAAGTCGTGGTACGACTGTCACTGTAATGTGTCACTTTAACTTGAACAATACTGCACATATACTGTCAAAACAGTGTCCTCGCACAGATGCATTCACACTCACTCAGCTCACAAGCAATGAATAAGAAAATATATAAAATGTATGCATACAGTCGACAGCATAGTTGAATTGTCACTACAATTTATCATAATCTGCTAACATGAAATGACTTTTGCAGTAGATTTTTTTTTGTTTTCCCTCGTCAGAACCCGTTCACGGACAACTCAGAGCTGCAACAGAGGACAGCTCGCATTCTCAGTTTAAACACATGGGACGTGGCCGTTGCTCTCACCAACTCTGACTGGACCATTTTTGACTCAATCCACGAGGTTTGTCCCACATTTCGAATTCTGATGCATCATTTGTTGCCTCTAAAATGCACCCCACGTGGGCCTAAACGGTCCTAACGGGGGTTTTAAGGCAGGAGACGTGACGTGGCGTTGGCATCCCTGGCTCTGCTCAACACACGGGTATCTGTTGTTCTTTTGCAGCAAGAGCTCGTCTATTTCACCTTCAGCCGCCACAGCAGCAGCGGCCACACTGTGGCGTTGGAGCTGCTGCTGCAGCGCTGCAACGAGGTGCAGCTGTGGGTGATGACTGAGGTGCTGATGTGCCCCACGCTCTGCAAAAGGGTCCAACTCATCAAGAAGTTCGTCAAGATTGCTGCCCAGTTAGTAGCCTTGCTCACATCCTTCTGCATTTTGATTAGAGATGTATTGATTGTAGTGTGATCACACGCGCACACTGGCTTCTCGCACTGTTGGCCAACACTGGAGCATTTCAGCCCCAAATCTTAAGGGGCGCGATGTTTAGATTTGCATGGGGACGCTGCCCCCTCCAGTGGCAAATCGATAAACTACATCTACTGTTGTGCTGTTGAGCTGCGCCCCTGGAAGTAACTGAACTGTGCACTTTTTTTCCATAGCTGTAAAGCACAGCGGAACCTCAACTGTTTCTTTGCCATAATAATGGGCCTGAATACTGCAGCTGTTAGCCGCCTCAGTCAGACATGGGAGGTGAGGATTTGCTTTTGTTCTCACGGACAGGAATTATTTTTCATCTGTGCCACCTTTATAGCTGAAGTACATAGTATCTGGGGGGAAACATAAATCCTGTTATTGTCTCTGCAGAAAATTCCTGGGAAATTCAAAAAGCTATTTTCAGAGCTGGAGACAATTACAGTAAGTGTACTTCATGGTATACTACATATCTGTTTTGGAATGGGGGGGAAAAAACATGATGGTTAATCCACTGCAACAGGCCACACAAACCTGTACTTCAGTGTGTATGAGGCGATAACCAATGTTTTTCCATTTCTAAACATCAGGCGAAACATCAGGTGTTTTAGATGATTGTTAGCCTCTAATTCTGCCATAATTCAGCTCTAACAAAGCGTGCATGCTCAGGCACACACATTCACCCCCAGAGGATTAGGCTCATTTGTTTCGAAAATGTCTTTGCAGGATCCCTCGCTGAACCACAAGGCCTACAGGGACTCCTTCAAGAAGATGAAGGCGCCTAAGATCCCCTTTCTTCCTCTGCTGCTGAAAGGTACACTCATTATTCTGTCACTTCAGTACCCCACAACTAGTCTGAATCTAGGAGGAGTGCGCAGTGACATATCAAATGACAATTGGTGAATACTAACATGTTTATCTGTTTTTAGATATCACGTTCATTCACGAAGGCAACAAGACGTTTCACGATAACCTGGTCAATTTTGAAAAGCTGGTTAGTTCATGAACCCTTTTATAGCTTCAGCTTCTGCACAGGAAACACACAGCAGTGCTGAACTTTGAAATGTCACATTTAATGACGCCCTCTTTATCTCCAGCACATGATAGCAGACACAGTGCGGCTCATCCGGCAGTGTCAGAAGGATCACATGGGTCAGTATTCAGATCCTTCTTTATGTTAACGTTGATGCCAGCGCTTTGACGTTCATTTAGTGTGTGTACTTTTGTGCATAATATAGACAGAGGAGTTGTCCGCTGCTGTCTTAGTGAGGATGTAAAACATCTCCTTTCCCTCCAGGAAATGGCATCACCCAGAAGAGCAGCTCAGAAGTGCGGGCCTACACCGATTACCTTTATATCATCGACAATCAGCAGACTCTGTTTGAACTGTCACACAGACTGGAGCCTCGTGCTTAGAGAGCGGCTCTTGCTGCCGAATAGAACAATCTGCCGCTGTCTCATCTATCTCTCAGGACTCAGCAATCAGAGGACGCTGCATGATCCTGGCCGACCACAGGAGGGAGCCGCTCGATCAGGAAAACCCTCACCAGAGATGGGGAATAGGCAGCAAAAGGCACATCTTCGGTTAAATTCGTAAATGTTTTCCAGAGATCCACAACAGTGTCATTGATCCAAAACACCTGAAAGCAGCATGACTAGATCTGCAGGTCCAAACCTGCTGCTGCTGCTGCTACTATTACTTTACTTACTACAGATGGCAGAGGTTGGCAGGTGTAGAGCTGTTCCGAACAACGACCCAACAGCTCCCCTTTGTGGAGACTCAGCACTCTGCAGGTGAAGTGCTTAAATAGTAAAAAAAAAAAAAAAAGCTACAGAAAACAAATGTGCAAACAAACAAGTGTTAAGCATGAAAGTTTATTCTTGACCTAGAGAATAGTGTGTGAAAAATCCCAGCTCAAAGGTCCCCTAACTAGCCTTTTTGGAGCTGACGCATCTTTTTGTACTTTTTTTTTTTTTATAGATCTGACAGCAGAGGGTCGTTTCATCAGATTTTACCAAAGAGTATTTCTGTCCCATACTGCGCGCACACACACACACACACACACACACACACACACACACGTTATCTCAGAGTTTGCCAAGATCCAGATGTTCTAAATCAGTACAGTGTATGCACAACAAGCTGATGTCTTGCTAAACTGAATCGAGCTGACCGAAATATTGAAAAAGATTGTGAAATATTTCACATTTTCATATATTATTTTCATTACGTATTTTTACATTGCTGAATTCTCTAACTATATAGTTTTCTATTGTTTAACTATAAAGTGGAGTGACAATGCAGATGGTATTAGTGCAGGAAATTAGAAAATGCACAGCTTACTGTATTTCTTTGGCGTGTGTGAAACCTTGTAACTGTGAGTTATAACACGTATGTTAGTGCCATAAAAACGCCTATTCAAATGAATGCTAATTGCTTTTAAAAAAAGAATTGGTATAAGGATCTCCATCTAGTTGATCCGTGGACAATCAGATAAATGAAGCAGCAGACCAATACTGATACGTCTGAATGTTGGTCTTTAAAGTTCAGGTTGAAACACAATACGGTGTATTTTTCCTCGCGTTAGAGGATCAGCCATACGGATAGTTTTGGTTTGATTTGTTGAGGTTAGGAGATATTGGCTTTAGCCTCACGGTACTCCATGAGGACCAGACATTTGCATTTGAAAACCCCCGGAAACACGTCTTTCCAAAAACAATTACATGGTGACTCACATCCCACAATAACCCTTCTTCTGTTTCTCTAGGAACTGCTTTGTAGTTACATCAAACGCTACTCCACTACTGAGCTACAGCTAATCTCTTTCATCCTCAGTAAATATATGCTTCGATACTTTAGAAGAAAAATATGTTTTATTGTGGTTTTGGGTGAACTGTCCCTATCAGTGAAGAGCAATAGAAAAATCAAGTACTATAGCACCTTCTGGACAAAAAAAAGTCGAGAAAGAGGAAGAAAATAGAAGCCATTTGTTTATGTACAGTGTGTAGTAACACTGCTGGATACAATTGTATTGTGCGTAGGCTTAGAAGATCAGTATTTATTCTCTAAATTGGGCGACGGAAAAGTCTCACCTTTGCCCTAAGATTAGGCCATTTTAAGTAGGCGTTGTGAAGTGTTGTAGGTGGAATTTTTCCTTATATTCTCAAACTTTAATTTGTATGTTTTGGATTTTAAAGCCCACAGTGGACACGGAGAGAACATGCTTTAGCGATATCTTACTTTTCATTTGTATCATCAACAATGTACAGTTGATTCTGTTTATACTTTGTATATATATATACATTGAATTCTGGATAAGGATATTTATTTATTTCAGAATTATTTATTTGTTCTATAGAAATTCCATTTGATATCATGTTTTTTTCTGTTGTACGCACTGATTTGGCTGGTCTGTTTGATATGGCAAACCATGGATTGACCACCACTGTCAACTGTGCATGCAATAAAATATTTTTCATCATCCTGAGTTGGTTATTGTAAAATATCTATATCTATATACTCACATGTATAGAAGTTAGTATAAAGTTATAGTAGTACAGACTATAATAATTGATTAGAGACTGATTGTAGTGTTTGTTGCTAATACATTTATAATCATGTCAATGTGAAACTGGTACAGGGAAAAAAAAATCCCCCAAATACGAAAAACACAACTGATGGATTATCTCGGATGAATTCAAATAAGTACACATCATTTATATTGTTACTATGCTGTCATGTGTAACGTCTCATATGTTGTGGTTTTTAAGGATCAAACATAGTGAGGTCATGATAAAAAGTGTATTTAGGAAACTACAAACAAGAGTTCAGTAGTAGCACAAAGAATCCCCTATCAACATTAAATGGGTTAATCTGCCCTCTAATTAAATAAAAGACCACCTTGGTGTCCAGTGAAGCTATGTTGCCTCTCTGTGGCTGAAAAGGGGTACTGCACTGTTGAGTTTTTAAAAACTGGAAGACATTACTGTTGACAGCAATTAAAATATATAGTATTTCATTTTCAAAGAAATGATCAGAACATGCCCCATGGGCCCTAGACCCTCAAGGGGTCAGAACGCACCAGGTCACTGTATAGCATTTAGTTTGCAGTTTAGTTAAAACAAATGTATTTATTAATACTGTACGCATCACTGACATATAGTATTAATGCCTATTTCTTTTTGGTATATATTTTGCTTACATGGTGTTTTTTACTAAATAAATATACACAATGGATAGAGAGAGGGAAAAATCGGGTGGTTGGTGGGCTAGGCTAGGTCTTACATTTCCCTGTATATTTAAATAGAACAGCTGTTCTGCCAATGCACAGTGTTTCCCTTGATGAGAACCTGGTTCTTCACAGATGCTAAAAGCGTGGGATCGTTGTTACATTTCTCTGGAGAACAAAACCATCAGTACACGACGTCTTTCTCCGGTACTGTGAGGCGGAGGTGTGACCCAGATGCCCCTGCTGACTTTAACCAGGTGTCCTGCTTGGCCTTTAACATGACTATCTGTGGCACGACCCCTGCTGCGCCGGGGCCCCCGAACCCTGCCATTTCCTCCCAAACACTGCCAGCACTGTATCATTTCCCTGTCACCAAATGACTGGCTAGCTGCTGTGGCGTGGTAATGAGAGGAAGAGAGGGCAGATGAAGAGAAACTACAGGAAAACTGGTTGGTTCTTCATCCCCCCCCCCCCTGTGCAATACAATACACAGAATCAAACCTCCAACCTCCACTTGTCTGTGGCTGCAGGGAGAAATTAAGAGCAACACAGCAGTTATTAGTGTTGGAGACGTTTTTTGAGAAGATAAGAATGCTGATCTCTATCCTAAACAAACAAACAAACAAAACAATCTGTACATCATAATATCACTTGTTTATCTTAGAGGATAATATCACACCTGTCCTGTTTCTTTCTGAGAATATTAAAATCATATAGTTCCCACTCTGACACATTATTGTTGGAATAATAAATGTTATGATCCCGTGCACAAAATTCCCACTAAGCACCTTTTCTTTGTGTTGATTAAAATGTTTTCTCTCCGTGTATTACTCTGCTGTGTGATCTCAACCTTGACTCTGGAGCTCCTGCAATAATAAATGTATGTCTGACATACAAGAGCATACGAATCACCCTATGCACTGTTCCCACAGTATATCTGCCTCACCACACTCAAACTTTAATCTGAACATCTTCTCAGTTTTCAATTAACCTCAATTAAATCAGTTTAAAAAGATAACATTTCAGATAAGATGACGGTTTCTTTAGACTCATGCAAAGTTAAAGGTTTGATTTGGTTCGCATTAAGTTAATCAGATGCTAACAGAGAGTGCAGACAGATAAAGGATGGGTAATCTAATGTGTTGCTTTCTCATAGAAAGCTATCAGTGCCTTTGAATAGGTTTCTCCAACAGGCCCGGCTGAATGAATTACACTAGTCTGTTAGTATTCTGCCTCTGCCGTACAAAAGGTCAATGTCAAATGCACCTCATTTAAAAGTCAATAGCAACCATGCACATCATCTCCTGGGAATTCTGTCCGGGAACCCTCCAGACGCCATTGTGTATCATTCAGTTAGTAGAGGGCATCCAGAGAGCTTTTTTAATCTTGACCTTCCAATAAAATATGCTCCCAATCCAGAATTACATGGTCTAAAATGGAGACATAAGCTCCCAACAAATCATGGCCAGACTGAAGCATCTCAAGGGAGAGGTTCAACAGTGTCAAACACAGACACAACAGGTTCAGCACGGGCTAAGCGTGTATCTCCACTCCTTTATTTCCATTATCTTTCAATCTAAAACGCACACATTCATACACTACAATGTCAGTATTGTCTCATGTGAACCACATTGGATACAATAATATTAATGCTAAATTAAAAGTGTAGAATTGTGTCTGTTGTATTAGTAATTATAAGAAAACATGATTTTAAAAAAAAAGCTACATTATCGCAACAAATTGTTCAATACTGTCTGAATCGGAGAAGAATACACCTCATTTAAAAATAGCTGTTTTTAGCGCCGTTTGCAGAATACTGTCAGCAGATATTATAAAATGCGTCTCACACGGACAGCAGCAGTGCCACTCCAGCTTCAATCCACTTGGCAGGAGGCTGTTTGGTCCGGAGGTGGAGGGTCCACACATACGTCGGCCCACGCCGTTTATTGCGGTATACTGGACACTCGTAAGTATCCTTGAGCTCCTGCTCCTCCGCAGGCACAGCTCTAACATACAGCACCGGCATGGCTGGGCTCAGTTCCCTCAAAACCGCCTTGGAGATGACTCCAGACTGAGTGTCCCAGCTGGCTCCTGAGAGGACACAGAACACGCTGCACTGGAGATACTTACACAGATGCTAATTTTTTTTTTACCAAGGCATGTGTTGCAAAATACTGTCATAAATCTATGTAATTTAATTAAGTACAGCAGGACGTATTGGAGGGATGTTGATTAATTCTGACCTTCCATGAAGAGTCCATGGATATAGGCCCCCTCCCGTGGTGGATGCCCAAAGTCGTCTTTCGTCTTCTTTGTTACGTCCACAGTCAGACTCATCTTGTCCAGGGGCCACTGATTCTTGCGAGCAATGCTCTGCAGCACAGCTGGGGGGGAAAGTCTGCATGTTAATGTTTCTGGAGCACATGTCGTCTAAATCGTCGCTCTTGTTGGTTTTGAGTTTGCTCACCAGTGAGGAAAGCCTGTGGGTTGAAGAGCCCTGAGAGCCAAACGACTGCAGGAAGAACTAAGTCTTGAGTCCAGCTGTCCAGCTCTCGACAGCTACACATTACATCACTAAACCTATAAAAAAGAATAATTAATTAACATGGTATTTCATTGGTTGAAGCCTTAACAATGTGTCTGCAAAGGTCACCTTAATATTGGCTTCATGTTTGAAGACATTGTTTCAAATCTATTGACAGATATTTTGGGTCACTAGGAAACATAATAAAGGACATAATAAAAGGCCACGTTGAGTAAAAAATACAGTATTAGTAGGAAGAAGTAGGTACCACTGTGCCAGTGTTTTAGTGGAGGGATAAGCCAGTCTGGCCCAGGAATCTGGAACAGAGTCATTAAACAGGGCTGACTGCAGAGTCTCCATACCGGAGGAGATAGTGAGTTCTCCCTGTGGACAAAGAAATCCTCATTAATGTTGCACGATCTTACCATTTTGTTTTGTTTAAATTTTATATATGGCACAGTAGACTTTACCTTAAGGCCAAGATCCAGCTCATTAAGTGACTTTCTTATTTCTGCTAGCAGAAGATTCATTCGTTCACACTCCTGGAAACAGACTAAAATGTAGGGGCTTCGCTTTGTTGTCTTTGCGTTGATCTCTGCCATGTTATACTCCTCGGGAAGCTTGTCAAGGATATCTTCAATGACAGACTTGACCTGACAAATATAATATACATGGTTAGGTTGTTTATGTAGCGAGGGCATCGTATTATGTGCTGCTTCTTCACCAACATTGGTTCTTTCTGCCTCCAAACCTTCTCCTCTGTGCTCTGAACTGCCCCCTCTCCTCTGGAGGAGTCCTGAGGCTGCAGTTCCAGGAGAGTCCTTAAGAGGTTGTCTGAGGTGACAGTGAGGCAGTCGAGCTCAGCGTTTGGATGTAGACCGTACAGAGTGGGGTTCTCAGACGGGAGATGTTTGTCAATATAACTGTGGTAACCACTGTAGTCCATAAATGCAGGAGCCAGGAACTCAGGACACAGAAAGAGCTCCCCCTCGAACTGTGAATGGAAAATATGAGACTATCAAAGATGAAAACACAGCACACTTTTTAATATATGGCAAAAATTGTGAATCTCAGCAAAGCTTAATGCAAGCAAAGTTTAGCCTGTGCGTTTTAGAATGCAATAAGATCGACAGCAGCACGTGCTACAGCAGAAACACACAGATTGATGTCTGAGTGTCCAATAGCATCTTTGGAGAACCAGTGGCTGTTAGCTTGGTAGTAAAGGTGGACTGGCAGAGGGGTAATCAGTCCTCTGAGGGAGTGAAACAGATGAATTCCAATTGAAGCATCTATCAACTAAACACATGCTAAAGAGAAAAGTACCAAACGATCACCTAATAATGCTTTTAGTAGCCAGATTTGGCAAAATGCAGAGAGGTAACATTACCAAAGACAGGGTGGACAATTGCAATATTGCAGTTTAGGTTTACATCCCATGAGGGCACCCTTTACCATAACACCACCACCAAGAAATTCAAAACAGCCTCCAACCTCTGACAATGTAATTGAAATCATTAATAAATTATTTTTGAAATCTTGAAAATGACACAATTAAACATCTAGATTAATAGTTTTGTTAAAACAAACACACACAAAAAAGAAAGAGATGAATAAGGACTTACCATTTTTGGATGCATGAACTTTTGCAGATATGTATTACACAGTCTTCTATCCCAGTCATCAGTGATGTGTCCTCCATACATGATCTCCCCAAAAAGATAACACAAGTCCTCCCAAGGCACCTGCATGGACTATAATAGACTTAGTCTGTAGACCGATAAGACAATGCAAATACAAGACAAATTGTATTTAAATAATTAGGAGCATCTTAAACTATAAAGAGTGACAACAAAGGATATAAAAATTATTTCAGGATAATCTCACAATTAGTTTTTAGCTCATTTAAAGTGACATTTTTCTTTAATTTTTTCTGCACAATTCCCTTCTTCCTTTGGAACTTCAAGCAGTGACTTTATGATCTCTTCCTAAATGAGCTCTTTTAATAATGACGAAGGTTGGGAAATGTAACTAAATTATGTTTCTTTACACACACTGATCTAATGTATGACAGAAGAGTCCTTTCCTCAGCAGGAGATTATGATCCGTGAGGGTGAAGGAGGAAGAAAAGAACCTGTGATTCATAACAAATTACAAAAGCTGGAGGTTCACAATCATTTGTACCTGTATTGTTTTGCAAATTGCTTCCTTCATCAGCTCTAATTGCTGTGATCACTTATGTAGCGTTGTGAACTGTCACATTGGCTGCATGTAATTACATTTAGGATTATGCTTCATTGCCCTCCTAATGAATTCTCTGTATACGCACATACAGGTTACTGTTTGGTTAACATAATGAAGGACATTCGTTTTTGGAGGGCAGAATACCTAGGAGACATAATTGGTTGTGACCAGAGTAATAGCAGTTCTAAGAGAATTGCATTAGGAGTTGTGAGGGGTGCAGCACCCCAAGAATGGATTTTTTGTCTTCATGAAATAAAGCTAAATTATAGGTTGTGTGTTCATAGTTATAAGAGAAGAAATGTAGAAAGAAAAAGAAAAAAGATAAGAATGCCCATTTTTCACATATAATAGTGGAACAAAAGATTTCAATAAGTAATTGGATACAAGGTACTGTAATTCAACATCCCTGTCTGACAATAATGTCACTGCAAACACCATTATCATTATTAATTCACACAGCTTAAAAAAGTAGTAGCAAAAAAACAAATTAAAAGTTTGATCAATATCAACATATGAATTAAATAAAAAATGGTGGTAATAATACTTTGGTGTTGGCCTCTAAATAGTTGTACAAGACACTGGCTGAGATGGTGAGGTCTCCAGTACTGAAGGGGTAGTTATGGTTCCACCCTTGGGGGCCAAATTTACGGCGCTCGGTAACACAAGCGTGAAAGAAGCAGAGGGAGAAGAACAGTGAGTTGAACTCCTGTTCTCTGGAACACATATCCAAAGTGTCCTGAAAAGATAGAGGGGGGAGTCATAAATACAGATAATACAAAAAAATATATATATGTAATTAAATGTAATGCATTTTTAGAAATTATTTTACATATTTCAACATACTTGACTAAAGTTGTTTAGGGCCGCATGCAAACTGGCATTCATGCCAGTGGGGGGCTCATTGGTGATTTTGATGGCGTCCTCCAGTATCCCTCTGGGGATAACATGCTGCTCGGGGCTTGGAGCTGGCTCCCCAGTGATGAACACCCTGTAGTTTGGGTGACTGTCCACCGCTGCTGTCTCCAGAAGAGCATCAAGAGAGGGCAGCCAGAGAGCCACCAGGTGTACATTCTGAACAATTACAAGAAAACATTCAGTGGCTCACTTGGCTGCAGGCTTCTCCCTTTAAAGGAGGCATTTATGGAGCTGGTCTAGCCAATTATGGTTTTTATTGAACCAAATTGAGTTTATTTCTCTTGCTCATGGGGTGAGATAATATCATTAGGGGCATTACAGGCTGGCTAGAGGAGCAGCCTGAAGTCGCTGCAGCAGCTTAGTCACTGAAAAGAAATGCTTCCTACCTGCAGAATCACCCAGTGTCCAAGTTCAGAGGCATTCTTCAGAACTCTCTCAGCTACTTCCTCCTGCCCCTGTCCCAGGGATATGTTGTGCAAAGTGCCCTGATCAATGGAAAATCCCAGCTTCAATCCTGCACAGAGAGAATGTGTAGAATACAGTATGTATCATTTATTTTATTGGCTTTTAACTGGGACCTGGGTGCTTAATTTTTAATCCTTGAATGTATCTCTACCAAGTGATATAGGCGGTGTAAATAACAAAAAATATGCATAGCACCTAATTTCTCTACATCTTTGAGTGGATCCACTCCAGGTGAGAGGATGAAGAACACAGGGGTTGACGGGCCACTATCCTCATACAACTTGTCAAATTCCAGCTTGGCAGTCTCCACATATTTAGTTCCCATGCTTTCCTCCACAAAGTTCCTGCCAGGAAACATTCAATCAAAAAGCTTAGTGACATACAGTGCTTACACATACGAATGTACGTAACACTGATCATTTATTTACCTCAGGGTGTAGGTCATCCTATCAGGGCGAAGTGCTCTAAGGATAATAAGCTTCTGGAGGGAACTTTTATTCTTCCAGTCCTGGGGAAGTCTTTCCTTTTCAGGACAACTGGATTCAATGATCTTCCTCCAGCGCTTTGGTGAGCTCTCCACGTCTCTGTCAAGTCCACTGAATTCCTCCAATGTAGAAACTGTCTATATCCAGATAACAGATATTTTAAGACTTCTCTAAGCAGTGGGAAATGCTATGTAGTGATGACGTGCTGACAAGAATGAAAATGTGACCCTTAAACATGTTATGTTGACAGAGTAGACTGTACCTTAATGGCTCCCCAGGCATGTGGAGAGAGGAAGGACACGGGACTAACTTTGCTAGCTTCCACGGGGAAACGCAGTAAGAAGTCAAACTCCTGAGCATCAATCAGGTCCTGCTTGAGGAGAATCTGAGGGGAAGGGCCAAGAGCAGTTTGTAATGATCTATGTTGTATTGATCTCTTTTCGATCACTTCCACAATAATTAAAAAAGGCAAGAAAACTCATACGGGCTGAATAAGTGCCTTTGAATGTGAAATAGCCACATGAAGGACAGCTTTCAGAGCAGCACAATTTCTAAGATGAAAACAGTTGGCGCAATGAGAGATAATTGCATTATGCCATCAGAACCAACCCCCTTGTCAGAACCAACTGTCTGAACAGCAGCCACGGGGGAAGGTGTGAGAGGTAATCAATAGCAGCGTATGGTCCTGCTGACTGCTTTTAATTGAAGTTAATGTGGGGGCAGAAAAGTACTTTGATTGATGAGGATGACAGGAGGCCCCACCTTTGAGGCGGCCCTGAGTCCCTCACCTGGAAGGCAGTGTGTGACAAGAAGGTTAACTTGTCTCTCTCAAACAGGCCCTGGCTGGTGTACAGGAATACAGAATAGGTGATGGCTTCAGTGAGGGTGTGCACTCGGGTCCTCACATCCTCGTCCCATTCTGCACGCTCCATTGCTTTGTTAAACACTGAGTTAAAGGTCTGGAATACAACAAAAAGAGGACATTGCTCTGATAAGTGATACATATATAGTTTGGCACTGGACTGAAGGCTAAATCCAAAAACCCCTGCAGTTTTGGTATAGATGCACGCATTTAACCCTTGTGCTACCCTGTGGAAAGAGACACTGGGTCAAGACAATGGGCCACTGGGTCAATATGACCCGGCAAGGTAGCACAAGGGTTAAGCTGATTTGACAGGACTGTGCCTAAAATCTTTATCTCCAAGAGGAAAAAGTCCAAGAGAATATTGTCAGAGTGAGCACTGTTTGAAATGCTACAAAAAATAAAATGTGTCCCCTGAGAGCACTTCAGGGGTAAAGGTTTCACCTTGAGAGAAAACTGGTACATGAGGTTAATCTTGCTGAGGTCATTGATGATGAAGAAGAGGAGTGACGCTCTCTCAGCTGCTGGGCGGTATAGTTCTCGAGCCTCGTTGATCTTTGTCTCATTCTCTCTGGCCTCCACCACCTGTGTGTTCCAATTGCACAAAATGAGCCATTAGGCTCTCAGTCATGCTCCAAACCCCTCTCATTACACTTATTCCTAACTGCACATCATTTGCAGCTAATGCAATAAAATGAGGCGCTTGCAGTGTGACATTCAAAAACACTTGAGTGACAAAAAAAACCCACATGCACTTGACTACAGTCGCACAACTGAGAGGACCCTGTTGGTGTAATAACCTCACCTTGTACTGAATGTGAGCGGCTGTGGTCTTGGTGTTTTCCAGTTGCTCCACCAGAGAAATATCGCCCAGGAAATTACCATGCGCTGCAGAGAGGCGATTCAACAGGTCGTCCTCCAACCTCTTGAGCTCAATCTTGAAGTGGTTCTGCTGTGTGGTCAACTCCATCTTGGAAAACATACACAAAACAATTCAGGTTTTCCTATTTGGTATTATGGACTGATGTCTTGTACAATCCCTGATTAAATGCTTAAGCATCAACCTTTAGGGCCTCCAGGTCGGGCCTTTCGCGGGACACCACCTGTCCCAGCAGCTGTTCCTCAAGGCCCACGGGAGTCACTGTGAAGTTGATGAGGGTGGTCTGCGCCTGGAGCTCAGGAGGGAAATGTGGATTGGCCAACTTGGTGTGGATAATGAGTTGAAAGTTACTGTTGTATTCACACTCCTTGCCACCAATTCGAATGTGCCTGGATAACATGAGAGTGTAATTTAAAAAAAGAACTCAAGGCCAATAACAACTTAAACAAAGTGTTATGTTATGTTATGTTATGTTCCTTAAGTGAAGGTCACTGATGATAAATTTAATGAACGACAAAAAGTACAGAAATACAATAATGTTATTATGAAGCTGTCACTCTGCTTTGTTGCTGCTGTAGAAAATAATTGACTGAAACTTTACTGTAGATCTATTTGACAAAAAAATTCAAACTCAAGGTCCACTTACACACTTTTTAGTAAGTAGTAGCTTTTATCTAAGCTTTAAACCACATCATATGTTCATCCTCAAAAACAGAAGTCCTAAAAGTGAAATGGTTACATTTTAACAGCTACTGAGCTTGCATTTTTACAAACCCACCTGCATGACAAATGAGGAAATTATCTGGTTTAAAGCTTCAGAAAAAAATCTAGAGGTACACAATTTCATAAACGGCAGCAGAGTTAAGAGTTAAACTTGCACGGATTAGATTTGTCTTCCCATCAAGTTATTATATTAACTTTCAAAGTGAGAAAGTGAAACATTAATGATGATTAGATGCCTGCGAGATGATTAGAAATATGTGTGCCGGTGATTTCAAAATCAGACAAAAAAAAAAGAGAAATCATAATGATAACTAATCATGATGGTGATTCTATAGAACATTTTTTGTCCTTATCTGAGCCCATCGACCTTTCACTTTCGTGCATTGCAACTTCAACAAAGGAAAGAACTTCACTCCAGCTCCAAATGTCACTGACACTGTAGACAAATAATCTTGAAAAAATATGAGAGATTATCACCACAGCAGCCAATATTTATCTGTTCCTGCATTTCAATTAAATTAGCCCTGGCTTGATGAACCTGGTGGCTTTTCATTTTTCTCTAATTACCCCTTGGATGTCAGGCAAGGCCCCAATTTTACGGCACAGGTTCCTCATGGCCTGGGTCTGGTTCAACTCTATATCTTCACAAGCCAGAATTAATGTACTATTGATAGAACCATTACTCCACCAAATTAAAGTCCTTGCTGATGGATTGGCTTGTAGTCTTCCGTCAGCCATGAAAGGAATAATTAGTATTCATTACTTCACACTCTACAACATTCCAATTATTAATGAACTTCAGCTGTGGATCCCTACCAAATCCATCATGGCTGCCCAAGCAGGCTGTATTAATCATCGACAGAAACAAGTGTGCGGGTCATCTACAAGGGATAAACTTATAATCAGATTTACTATGATGAATTGTTACGGCTGGACAGACAGGACTTCAGAAGAAGTTCAATGAACATGCACAGAGATATTCAATATTCATGGTCATACATAGATCAGCACAAGAAAGATGTAAACATTTTTTGAGGGGAGGGGTCAAAGCAAAATGTCAATATGTGATATTTTCTATTTCTTCTACTTTTGGTTGTCCTGTTTAGGAAACTTGCTGGATTTTTCCTGTTCAGGGTAATTGGTAAGTGAACAAAGGTAATTACAGAGCAGCTATTTTGGTGGCATTGTTATATTTGTGAAGCGGGTTACAGTGGGCAGCAGTAGTCATGTTTTCTTTCACACAGGTGATAGTTTAGATGTCATGTATAAATTAATAATAATCAAGAAAAGATTTTTAGTCAAGTAGCATTATTGGTAAAGCCTTGTTCATAATTAAATGACACAAAATAACCATACATGACCTCACTACTCTACAATTAACACCATGTTGTGATTGAAATAATCCACATTCAACAAGTGTAAAGCAAATTCAGTAATGTTATTATTCTGTTTCCAAATAAGTGGATGCAGACAACTGCCAGCAAATCACCTATCAGCATTATGAAATGATTAAAGCTGAATTGAGTTTGCCATAATGATGGAGGACCACTGGATTGAGTGTGCTACATGCCATCTTTTTGAGGGCGACAGGAGCCCTTATACATAACCATGACTGCCAACAATTCAGCTTTTACATTGAGGCTCAGCTGTTCAATATTCATCACACCTAAAGAATATGAACACACAAATATACATCGATCACCCATCTTGAGGGGCCAATCAATATGTTGGCCTCAGGAATTCAGAACACGTGCCGCAAATTCATTTATAATCTAAAGAGTGGGCAATAATAATGCATTCAGTCATGTCTTACTGGTGTTTCAATGCTCAGTGAGATTCAGCCATCTGGCAAATCTGCTCCTATTGTCTAACAACACAGACCCAATGGGACGGGTTGTGGGCTCATCGACTTGTGTATCAACAGGGATACAAAACCATACATTGATTTGAGATGTTTTTGATGTGCAACAGCCCCATGTTAACTAGTTAAAGATTTCACTATTGGTGAACTGGTTTCTTTCCAAGTACAACAATGTGAATGTAATGTTTCTGTTTAAGTACCAACCTTCCTCTTTTGATAGTGTTTCTGCCCAGTAGAGGCTCCAAGACTGGGTCTACTTTTTCTGGCAAACTTTCTATCAGTACTGTCTCACCACAGGCAAGGGCTCGTTCAATCACATCTAGATACCTGTTTAAAAAATAAAAAAAACTGAATAAAAAATAAATAATTACAAAACACATAGTAAATGTATTTTAACATGCACATTGTTATGGTACATTAGCACTTCCTGACACTGTGCAAACAGACAATAGCTAGCCCCTCTCACCCTTTCTGTCCCAGCTGCACCACCCTCAGCTCTGAACCTAGCCTGTTTCGGATCCACTTGATGCCCTGCTGCTGTGGGTCAATGATGAGTGGCCAACGCTCACTGGTGGTCAGGATGGCAGCGTTTTCGGTGGACATCCTATCATTTGGCAGGCCCTGGTTATGCCAGGCAGCCACAGTGGCATCGTCTGTAAGCATGAGGATTGGATCCAGGCCGTCTGTCAGGGGCACAGAGACCTGGAACAGAAACAGAGGAATGATGTCACTCTAGTTGGAGCACTGGTAGCTGTGTAATGAGCTCCACTTAACAGACTCTGCTGTGGATGTTTGTAGAGAGAGCAGTTTTACTCTATAAATAACTGCAATCTATACAACAAACAAAGTCAGTTGGCAAAACTGGCTTTACCTTTTGAGACTGAAGGAAAGGGATCCATGCATTGTTAAGGAGCTCCACACGATACTGCCTGGTAAAGTAACCCATGTAGGAGACGAATGCTGAAGTGATGAGGACATCGCCACACAAGGTTTTCTGTTGCTTTTCATACAGAACAATTGCCTGGGACCAACGCTCCTTCTCTGACTAAAAGACACAAAGAAGAGGCTTCAAAATCATTTTAAAAATACACAGGAGACACACAAAAAAACGAATTTACAAGGAAAATGCGTCTAGCAACTGAAAACTAAAGACCTGAAGAAAAATGTACACTGCAGGGAAAAGTACATGCGGGGCAAGTTCCCACTCATTTATTGTACAAACTAAGAAGACATAAGCAGCAAAGCATACAACTGCAATTCCCTTAAAATAGCTTTGGAAGTTTGCCTGTAGATTCACTCAGCATCAATTTAGCATTAATTTAAACCTTCAATACTATGACTGTGACATCACTACGACAATAAATCATGCATGGCATTTTCTTACAAGGGGCTGTGGATCTAGAATATGTCACATAATAAATTCTCAGACAGTTAAAAATCACTATAATTTTACTCTAATGTATTATGGATTGCCTGTAATATCACTCAGTCTGGGGTGAGACATTGTTAATTTCCAACAGCTGTTGAGGCTTTGAGGTAAGTTAATGATTAAATATAGACGGCCTGATTTATTAGTCTGAACACTATTGCTTCCAGGTCAATGCCATAAAGACAAAACATTTATCTTGATATGCTTAAAAGCCAAGCTGTTCCATGCAAACCACATTTATTTTCTGGAATAAGAAAGTCGAAACTTACAAAATGGCCACTGAAATGGCCATCTTTTATTTCATATTAGCATCCATAAAGATAACGGATACTGTAGTCCAAAAAAGGCATGCACAGGAATGCAAAAGAGTTGAATATATTATTCAATAAATCATACAAATATGCAACAATCAACATTCATATATACCATATATGAATATCCCATAACGTCCCCATGTTACTTTTTCAATTTGTTAAAAAAATGATTGAGAATTAATTATTATTGCATTATTACTGCATAGACATGTGCGCGCACACACACACATGCACACACACACACACGCATTGTTAGTGTAGCGTTCTTGCCATCTCTCTTCCTATCTTCATTTGGAAAGCGTTCAGCGAGCCAGTTGCCCAGTTCAGCCATGCATTTTCTGTGGTCCAGCCCTCTCTACCTGTCTCACAAGTCCCCAGTATGCTGCTGGGCCAGGCTGTAAAATCTCCCTCTGCCTGATCTACTCACACAACTGTTAGGCTTATCTTGCCAGGACATAACAACTTCTAGTCCAGATTACTGATGCAATTCCATTGCTGGTGCCTCTCCATGCATGCCTCCGGCAAATTGACAGTTTACTTTATGCCAGGTCAGCCCCAATGACACCACCAAACTCCTCTCTCTCTCACTCTCCTTGTTTACCTCTAAGCCCTTGACTAGTCGGTTGGCCAGCTCTATGGTCTGGTTGGTACGTGTCACCTCCTCCTGACAACTGATTTTCTCAGCTGTAGCCTTTTCAAACTGAGCTGTTAGACTCTGGAGGCTGGCATCAAGATCCTAAAGAAACAAACCAAAGGAAGCCATGGAAATTAAACACCATAACAAAAATCTAGCTTTTACACTAAATGAAGTACAATAATAACATTGCACTCACCACCAATTTCTTTTCAACTGCTACCAGTTTGGCTGTTGCGGTTTCTAGTTCTGCATTAGCTTGCGATAATGCATGCCTCTTTGGAATGACTTCACAATAAATCTGCAAAAACAGGAGCCATACTTTAAGAAAAAAAATATGAATCCACAATATTAGAAAATGTATTGACATTTATTTGAATTACAACTTATCTGAGGGCACTGTCTGACCTCATAGTATCGGACAATGTTAATAGTCCAGGCACAGAGACCAGCTGCAGCTGTAGATTTGGTCCGAACTAGATCAGGGTGCAACTCTGGGTTTCTCAGATACTCTTGTTTCACCACCGTCAAACAGGCCTCAGGGATATGCTCCTTGTCATATGATACCAGGGCTTGCAGGAAATCATCCACCTGACAGACATAAAGACAAAAATAGATAGGTACATTAATATCTGTACTGGCAATTTGGGCTGATACCGGATGAAACCAGGTGTTGTTACAAAGAATTTCCTTATTTATAAAACCTGAAAGTGAGACATGAGAAAACATTCTGCTATGTTTACAAAAGAGAGAGTCCCTCTCAACAAGGATTATAATTCCTTTCTCCATTAAATGATCAAATATCTGTTGATGTGTGAAATGCATGAATGGTTCATGAATGAATTGATATGGACCAAAGTCTGTTTTAATGATCTAAATGTATATACTTGGCTATATAGTAAAATATTAAATGTATTATATAAAAACAGTGGTTTGTGAGTTTTTAAAAGAACCTGCATCTTTAAAATCATTGTCATTGTCCCCATTGAATGGCACCTGTCCTTTTTTTCACCTGTAGCACACCTACAGCCAAACCGTGAAAATTTGCTTTTAAAAATCAGCCTTTATGTTGTCCTTGATGGTTTTTTTCTTACAATCATGCATATAACAGGCGTGTATCAGTGGCATATTAATTCACCAAATAATACTAAGTTTAAAAATCTAAAACCATGCTTTTGATCAGCATTTAATGCTAAATTCTACTAGCTTTTTAAAAACCAAATACATCCCTTTCTGGCCACACTTGCATTAATAACGGCTAGAGGTTGAGAGAAGGATCGACACACTTGCTTCCCTCCTGAGTGAGCATATTCATAGAGCCATCCAGCTGTAATGTGAGCACTGGAGAGATGCTGGGCAGGGCCAGGGTCAAGGCCTACACACAAATTAGATTGGCATTAATCAGGCAGATGTGATTGACATGATGACAGCTTAACCTTGCCCATGAAGGCCCGTGCCGCCTTCCAGCTCCGATCCTTAGGCACTCGACCGCGGGGAGCTAGCAGAACCATCACAGCTGCTGCTACATTGATCACTGCAGCTGGGGGGTTTGGAAAGGCCTTCAGTTCAGTAAGATTCACCTAAAAAAAACAATTGTAAAAATGACATATAATCTTTAGAACAACTGAAGATTTGATGGAATTTTGTCCAGGTTGATCAAATGAAGCACCTTGTTGAGGGTGTGCAGAGCTGCTGTAGCAGCAGTCAGTGACGGCTCTGCCTTGGCTAGGTCATTTTCACAGTCTTTCTGTTTGACTGAGACTTCTGCCTGGATGACAGCAACCTGTACAAAGCAACAATAATAAACTAGATCACAAATAGTGTGTGTAGTGAATGGTGTGATATGGTGTAATATGAGGAGTGCAATGCCAAAAAGTGGCATGAAAAGCAATATGTGATTGGATGTCTCACCTTTTGTGCCTCGACATCCGCAGCCTCTTTCTTGCTGCTAACCCTCTCAGTCTGCAGTCCAATCTTTGTAATTAGAGCCTCAATATTCTGTTTTTTAAAGGTCAGCTCAGATTCCTGGGATGCTAATTTAGCTTTTAAATCCTCAACCTTAAATAGAGAAAAAATAGTTACACATACATTAGTATGAAATATAGTTAATGTCACAGAAAGGCCCACACTGTTTAAATCAAAGACTAATACTATTCATAATTTTCCTACCTCAACCTTGTACCTCAAACCCTAATATTAGCCCTCTACAGTAAACTGTATAATAAAGACGTTTACCTGAGTGGCAGTGGTTTGGAGCTTTTGAAGGCCGCTGTCAAGCCGGTTCATCTTGTGCTGGAGCTGAGCCCGACTCTTCTCCAGAAGGTTCCTGTACAGGGTGATTTGCTGGAGAAAGCTCTTGGGGGTGGTGTAATTGTACCTCTTCTCATTGCGCTGGTATTTTTCACTTGCCTGGTTGACACTGGTGTGAACGTAGGCCATGAAAAGACTGATGGATTCCTGGACGGCAGGCTGTAAAAATAAGCAGACAAGGGGGGAGAGGGGAGAACAGGGCGAGCTGGATTGAGTAGACTTTAACATCCACAACCTGATGGGGACTGAAATATTATCTTCATAAATTTCGAATTCATCTACAAGTTTTGCCATCTCACTTGGCTGGCCCTGACTTACTCAATCTGAAATTTAGGTGCAGCTAGCAGAAATGATTAGGCTTTGAAACCTCTGTGAAAATAATGGGTTTAGACCACTGACGTGCAGCTTGTAAAACATGCACACAGTTTACATTATCTCTGTAGTCCTCCAACTTTCTAAACACTGTCTACAACGGCAGTTGTACATTCCAACTAGGTATTCATTAAATGGTGCTCAATGACACAGAGCCTCTATTAATCATACTGTTAGCAATCAATTAAAGCAAAAACAAATGAGCAGAGAATACAAGGATCAAACCTAACCATAACTCACAAAAAGCCATTGTTAATGATCATGGAGCCAGTACGAAAAAAATCGTTATTAATTAAGATCTGACATAATGCTTTTTGACAAAGCATGCTATGTTCAGTTGAGATGCGAAAAAAGCGCTCATTGATTGGCCTTGTGCAACAACTATTAGTGGGTTGTGCATTACTAACTTTAAATAAATGATCATTTCATTTCTTGTTTCCCTGCCTCTTTAAAAAGATAAACAATCATTAATAATCATTAATGTAATACCTCATATTGTTTTGTTTCAACTTTTCTAAATATTTTGTTATTAATGCACATTAACTTAAACTAACACAAAAGTCCTTTCTGAATACCTTTCTATAAGTATAACTTTACCCCTACTACGGCAGCAAGTAATGATTATTTTCATTGTCAATTCAGCTGATGATTATTTTCTAAATTGTTTTGTCACACGTGAGATTAAAAGGAGTATTCAATAATTAAAATTGTTGCATATTAATTATCTCAATCAATGAATTAATACCCCCTCATTCTACAATACTGGTCTACTACAGTTGCTGCTACAACCATTACTCAACTCCACCTCCTACCTTTAATATTGTGATTGTGCTGAAATTGCCTCTACTACTTGTACTTAAGTACTAATGTTCTAATAATACCACAGCTTCTTAAGTACTACAGCTACTATTACGACATTTTTATGCTGCACATGAACATCCACACATGGACAGATGTCCACACACAAATAGTGGGAAGTAATAGTCTGGCACATGTTCAGATATGTCATGACACTTCCTGGTTGTGACAGCTGTGCCTCCTTAGAGGGTCGTTATGTGCTTAATCACTCTTCTCTCATTAACATAAATGATTCTGGGTTGTGATCGTTCCACTGCTATGATGGAAAACAATGATATGCCCGCACTCACTGTGAGTCTCCAGGCATGTGTTCAGCAATTTGTCAGCACCTCAGCAGAGAACTAATGATGAAGGATCTATGGAGAAGTTAATCCAGCTGCACTGTAGTAATTAGAAGGTGTTCATTAAAGTCTAACTCAGTCAAGAAAAAGGGGGTACATGGCAAACCTATTGAAGATACTGTACTATATGTCACATCCATAGATGCATCTCTGACAGCTAACACTGTTATTTATAATAATATTACATAGTTCATACATGTGCAGTGGAAAGCAGGCGGCTTAAATAAAGAAATGTTTCATTCAGAATTTGACTATTAGGGTAAGATGCGGAGATAAAATGCTTGGGTTCAAAGGCCTGACCTCAATGCCTTCAATCTCTTGGATGAACCTGTAGCTGACCGACTGCAGGGCGTCTATGGTCCAAGGATGGAACCAGTCAATGGTGGTGCACTGGACAAGAGCAGGGAATTGACGGGCCCTAAGACGAAGGGCAGTGCCCACAGGAGACAAACACAGTATCACCTACAAAGGAGGAAGAAGGGAGACAAAGAGTCACTCGAGCACACACACACACAAACACAAACACAAACAGGTCTGCGCAAACGTGCATCCCCATATTTGACCATGACAGCCAAGTGCACGATGGAAAATCAACACAGGTTATAGATATCACAGATGCATCCAAAAGGAAAACACATAACTGGCAGCTTTCTGTGCCCCCACTTTCATCCACTTGGCATACAGACAGGCAGCCACATTCCCAGTTGGCTTGAGCAGACGGTGACGCTACCAGAGGCCCTGGCGCAAAGATTAGCTGGATGGCTGACATGTGTACTGAGACAAGAATTTCCTTCCTTTTTAACCCCCCAGTTGGCCTGGCTCTGTTAATTCAGCTTGTCAAACATATTTAATAACACTACACAGCAGCTGTGCTTTTAATTGTGTGGTGCAAACATGCTAGAGTGTGTGTAAGATTGTCTCATTAATTGATTTTTGTGAATGTCGGCTGTGAAGGCACATTCAAGTGCTTTCAAAAATCATCTACTGCAACACTGATCTGATTTGTGATTTCAATTTGTGACATTTTATGTGTCCTCTACTTCAAAAGCTAACATAATCTGAATTATTCTTGCTAGTAGGCCAGTAAAAAAAATAGGGAGGCCATAAGTAGTAACTGCAGCTAGATGTAGCTCTAAAAAAAGAAAATCTAATCAATTAAAAAAGAACCATCTTTTCAAATAAAAATTTTTTGTATATATTTTTTCTCACTAGGAAAAAGCGTTTCCTACAAGCTATCTGAGCAACTTGTTGCTGCTGTCATTTACAGATGTTACTGCATTTTACCCCCCTTGGTCTCAGAAACCCTTGAAAGCCCACCTAGTCCAGAGTCAATATAATAATGATAAAACTGAAAAGAACTATTGCTTTCAGTCTGTAAATCTTAGGCATTTTGTAGTTACAAGGTTTAATCATAAAAGTAACAACATCCAAGAAACAATATGTTGACAGAAAGCTGCTCAGCAAGACATCGTCACAGAATAGTGATGACAAAAATTTGACAAATATTTTGTCTTGATAACACATTATCAAAACAAAAAGGTTTTAAAGACTAGACCGTGAGCTGTAGTCGGACTCGGTTGGTAAAGAATCTCCAGCAGTTCTCCCTGCTGTCCAGCAGTCCGAGGGCTCGGACCTCAGCCCCCACAGCCGACACAATACCTTCAATCTCCTCCTCACTGAAGAGCTCAGGAATTTCTCCTGGAGGGAAAGACATAGTCTTAGCGTAAAATTTTAAAAATGATTTCAAATACTGAATAAGTCTGATAATTGATGATGTACATTCATGTAAATAATTCAGGCATGTTCTCTCAGGCCGACACAGCTGAAACAAAGCATTATTATTATGGAGTTTGGGTCTGACCTGAGGCCAGTAAGTCATTAATAATGACCAGAAAGCGCTCATCGGGTATCTGTGCATCAGTCAGGAGCAGAGCCACGCGCTGGTTCTTCACTCCAGTTTTTAGGAACAAGCCTGCCAGATCCATCTAAATAAAACCACACAATGACAATGGACACCTGCTGTATCATATTCATTAGAGAATTTCAAATTGCCCAACAATAATCAATGGAAAGTCCCATGATAATGCTTTGATTTTTTTTAAAGAGGCTATTAAATGATTCAATTGACAAACTTGCTTCATCAATGATATATTGAAACATATCCCAGTGGCTTTAAATATTATCTGACAAGTATTTATCGCATCAGTGGGAAACAAAACTGAATTACATCAATATTATTAATGCAACCAGAAAGAAAATTGATCAAGTGAAGTTTTTTCACCTTGATTTAAGTGAATTGCAACTACCATCAGCTCACTTAAAAATTATACTTTTTTATAAAAGCATATTTTATTAAGATATACCGTGCTTGATGTTCTGTTTAGTGGTAAACTTATTAACAACATCAATATTTACCTTGAGGTCCTGGATGCTATAACCCTTCCTCAGAGTGATTTGGAAGACTTCCACAGAGGATATGTAGGCAGCCAGACGAGTCAGGCTCTGCTTCCCACTGCCCCCAACACCAACCAGTAAGCCATGACCCCTTGGAGACTCCAGGATACGACTGATGTGACAGCTGGTAACAACACAATCTTTGTTATGCCATGAAATATCTCTATCCAACCAAATTTTATAAATCTATATAGACTTTTAACATATGTCAATAACTCACACCCTTTTAACTTCCCTTCCTGCATTAAACTGCCATGTTTATATTTCATAAAATTGCTTATATCCTTTTCCTACTACTTTTATAAGCTCTTTCTTTAGTTGATGTGTGTTTAGTGCCATAGGTTTAATTTGGCCTGAAAAACCCTTCAGGAACATTATCAAAGGAAAATATATATGTTTACTATGATCTTTAGAATCCTTATAATAATATGGGAACCAGCTACACTTACACATGTTGCATGGCATCTTCAAACAGCACCAGATTCATGGCTGCATTGAGCTCATTGTAGCTTTCCAGGTAATCTGTTAGGATGGACCTGAGTGCAGACCAGTCTGTAACAGGAGTATAGGAGGCTTCATCGCCCATTTGGGCAAAGTGGCAATAGAGGAGGGGCTGCTTTTTCATCTTTTTGTCCTCCAGTCCCTGGAAGAGGACAAGGATAATAAATGATTGAAATATTTCCGTACATTTTGTTATGTGAAGGTGAAGAACAGCAATGTTTACTGTTAACACTGTTTATCAGAATCTGTATTGCACCTCAAAGCATTCATGCACAGTCTCCATCTGGAGCTTCCGGAAGAGCTGCAGGTCCTTGACATCTACCAGTCTGTCTGAGTACACTCTGCAGGACTCGTGGAGCCACAACAGTGCCAGGTCAGTGCTCTCCTTCACACTCTCAGACCCAGCTAAGAGGATGCCCTGAATAACACAGATAATCATATGAATATTTCCCTTTTCATTCAAAAGTCCAATTGCAAAAATTGCTTGCTATCAGCACTACCTGAAAGACATTAGACAGGTCTCGTAGATTAAATGAGTAGTGAAATTTGATGGCTGTGGGCAGAAAGCTGTGAACCATCTTGTGATGAAGAGCTATGGCAGCTTGGACCACAGCTGCAGCGCTCCTCTGAACCAGCGGATTGAAGAGCTTTTGCTTCAGGTGGCCACACAGGATCTGACTGAAGATTGACATCTGAGCCTCAGATGAAGGAAAGTTCACCGCAAACACTGAGAAATGTCTCTATAGAGAGCAAAGGCACAACCAAATGTCAGAAATGGCATATGGTGTATAATCTAAATGCTAGTTTAGGAATGACTTTAATCTAACCCCAAAACTTTCAACTTTTTTTGTTTGTAGTAGTAGTTGCATTATTAAAATACACCTTCACCATGCTGCCACTTGAGTATAAAATATTGGGCTGAAATATGAAACATGTTTAATTTATGCTCCAAACCACACAGGAAATTTTAGATCAGTTTTCCTGGTGACATTGTAATTGCTGAAAATTCTTCTCCTCCATGCTAATCCTTTTTTCTGCTAACAAGTAGGGGAAATTAGTTTCTGAGACGTTTCCACAGATGAAGATTTCCTTATAAGAACACATTTTGATGGATAAACTGTGCCTCTGACAAAGGGCATGTACACTAATTCACACATATTTTAATCTTTACTTGCTCAAAATGACTTGCTCAAAATTATACTATACTTAAAACCATTGAAAAATAAATTATGTTGGTACACTATGGTTCTTTTAATCCAACATCAGAAAATAGGGCAATTTATGTAAGAAACATACCTGCAGTCTGGGGTTGATACTGAAGCTCCCAGCAGTTGGATTCATACAGGCAACATACTGGGTGTTGTGTATTTCTTTTAGTGTCAGTTTCTGTCTGTCATACCTACATAGAGCAAGAATGAAAAGAAGGATTGGTTTAATTAGAAGAACAGTAGTTTGGCTAAATGTGTCATGCTGTTGCATAAGACTCAAACACACAACTGAATAACAGGTACTAAGTGTGGAGGTCTTCTCACCAGTGGCCATAATCCAGATGCTGGCGTATAAGTGTGTGAGGTTGCACTGTTCCATAAGTGTCGACAGCTGGCATGTTCATATCATCTATGAAGTAAACCATCCTTCTGTTGCCTACAGGGGAGTAGCTTTTACCTGCTCTTTTCTCTAATGGTCGCTCCAGAATCCCTACAAGAGAAAGCAAAGTGATTTTTCACAAACAAATGACAAAAAAATAATAATAATAATATGGGTAAGAATAATCGTACCCTATTCAAACCAGCTTTGAGAATGTGGGGATGTCATATGACTAAGGTAATGATTGCACTAATACCTGAGGTTGATGTTATCTCGCACTCCCCCCTTTTTGAATCTGAACATAACCAGCAGATGGTGCTACAGTTTACTTGATGTGCTACAGAACAATCAAAACCCCCACTCACCCTGCAGCATGAGGGAGGTAGTATAGTAGTTGAAGGGTACTTTTGTAGTCATGTAACTCTCTGGCAGACAGTCTAACTTGTTCCTGACAAGTGCAGTCTTTCCCACTCCAGCATTCCCCACCAGCATCACTGGCTGTCTCCTCTCCAGCAACAAGTCCATGAAGTACCGAAGACGCACAGTCTCTGCTGTGTGCACCAGAACAGCCTGCAATCATAGACACAGCAGGAAGACAGGGAACAGAAACATACATAGTTATTATGGCTTTCTTTGAGTGTGATTTATTGACAGACATGTGTTCAGTGAATTGTATGTGATTTATAATTTCTTGTATTTCCCCAGTACACCACAACTATTCTGTCATAATAGCATCATTTGCTCAGAACAAAACCCTACTAATTACGGCTCAGCAAGAGCCTTTGGAGCATTCACAGCTGTACGCAGGAGCATAAAGAAAGACAATAGAGCGTGGGTGATAGCTCAAGCCTTGTTGCTGATGCCTTCACCCCCACACAGTCTGGTATGGGGTGTAGTAGATGGTAATCAGACACAGTGGAAAGCCTATCATCCATTCCAGCACCCCTGGCATAACCTCATGATGTGACTTTACCCTCTCTTATTATGTTCACTGAGGCATACATTTTTAATATGACTGTATTGTTCATTTTTGGTTATTTTTCTTTAAAAGGTTGCGTCTTGTGGTCGTGTTTGTGATTATTTGTCAAACCGCTTTGAAAAGTCTGTGTTTCTGAAGTGACATGAAGTTACTATAAATATGGGACAGTAGGACCCCATATTTATAGTAACAGTTATTTTCTAACCTGTAATGGTGTACAAGTTTCCATTTCGAACGGAGGCAAAGTTTCACTCCAGGGCAGGAACCGTCTTGTTTGAGGGTCAAGGTAGTAGTCAAACACTGTCCCCTGTGCTGGTAGCTTCACTGTCTTCATTTCTTTGGTCCACCACTGACTAAAGTCTACCCGGTAATCATAGAGCTGGGAAAATCATAGAAGATACAATATCATGCATTAATTCATATCATTTCAATGGACAACCCTTCCATTATTCCAAATGATTGATAGGTAAGCTTATTTTATTCTTGGTCATTTGACACTCTTGACATGTCTCATGCCTCACCCTATATTTATACTTTTATGAAAGAAGAACAAAGACAAAGACAGGAGTGAGTGGAGTGATAACTAAATGGTCTATTACTAGGATTTGTAACAAAGTGTCCAATAGCACTGTCCAACAGTCGTT
>JAVQJD010031835.1:0-11520 GCA_036023655.1 Nannoperca australis | reverse complement strand
GTGTGTGTGTGTGTGTGTGTGTGTGTGTGTGTGTGTGTGTGTGTGTGTGTGTGTGTGTGTGTGTGTGTGTGTGTGTGTGTGTGTGTGTGTGTGTGTGTGGTTCTGTTCTGTTCTGTTCTGGGGCATGTGTAGATGAGAAGGGAAGGAGCATCAGGCAAAGAGAACCCACCGCCTAGCACAATGAAAGGCATACAAACAACCCAATTTTATACCAGATTTATTTTTGTCTTTTGGTTAACATTTAATTTTAATATAGGCCTATTTCTAACTTTACCTAAGGTGTGCTAATTATACAGCAAGAGCATTTCTGTGTGACTTGGCTGCTTTGTTGTCTCCTCCTGTTTTCATATATTCTGAGGTTATCCTCTCGGCTGTGGGTAATGTGCAACAATTTGTGCATTACGCTTTTTTTTGCAAGCAATTCCAGGATGCTGCTCAGGACAATAACAAAGGGCAGTAGACAGTAGAAAGGTGAAAGGCGCCGGTCGATTCATTCTCACTGAACTGAGGTCGCAGATGCCCTAGTTTTTAGCCCACAATTTGCCTGTCAGTGGTTGGGCCATTCTGAAAGCGCTTGCAAGATTGCCACCTAACAAGAGGTGCTTGTCAGCAGCCCGGAGGCCACACGACTCACAGATGCCTTGATGGAGGATAATGGCACTGAGAGGTTGCCCAATTTGTTAGCGTGATGAATTGCCTCTGCTGCACAGTCAGAGCAATATTTGTGTTTGTGTGCTCACTCGCACATTATAAGCTTCACAGGGTGTTTGGAGCCAGTTTAAGTGTTTGTTTAATTTTACATTTAATTACATGGGGGTGGGAGACGTTCAGCACAACCCGCTGCTTGCATAAGCTACAGTGAAGTGTAGCCATGGCTGCTATTCATTGCAAATTATCTCCTCGAGTTGGTTCTCTGCCCCACGTTTCTGAACCGCAGCCTTCTCGCTAGTTTTGGCAGTCGATCGCTAATGAGATTTTAAGAGCATTGTCTTCCGACAGCTTCGATTACTGTGTTCCAACTCTTTGATCTTTATTAAAGGCAAAAGAGTGCGATCGTGCACTCCTATAACTTTCAGACATGGCAGCACTGCAACACAAGCAACTGATTACACCCAAGCTTGGCACTTACATCTCCACATCTTTCTACATCTTTCCCAGGCAATGTTTCCTATACTGTACATTCACCAATCAGCAGTGGGCTCCCGCAGTTTAACTTAGTTAGTTAAACTTACTTTCAGGCCATGGTTTCATACAGATTTCTGTATTGTGCTTTTTGGAACATTGACGTAAACCCACGTGACACGGCACTGAAATAAAGTTGTACTTTGGTTGTGTGGCAACATTTTAGATGGTGAAGATAATGCAGGGTTTTTCGCAAGTTATTCACATTTACTTGTTGTGACTGCTTTGGTGTTTTGAAGGACGGCTTTTGTTTGACTTTGAAAATGTTACTTCAGATGTTTCAATGGTGCTGATGAAAGGTGTGATATTGAGGAAAAAATAAGTCTTGGTCTAATAAAATTATTCAGATAATCTCTTTTATGGTGTTTTGGTTATTATGTGGTTGATTTCAGAGTGTGCTTTAGCAAGTACATTTCAGAAAGCACAACCAGGTGCTAGAAACATTCTTCAGAGATTTCGGTCCATATTGACATGATGGCACCACGCAGTTGCTGCAGACTTGTCGGCTACACATGCATGATGCAAATCTCTCGTTCCACCACATCCCAAAGGTGCTCTATTGGATTGAGATCTGGTGACTGTGGAGGCCATTTGAGTACAGTGAACTCATCATGTTCAAGAAACCAGTTGAGATAATTTCAGCTTTGTGACATTGCACATTATCCTGCTGGAATAAACGGATCATAAACGGATGGACATGGTCAGCAACAATATTCAGGTTGGCTGTGGCGTTTAAACGATCCTCAGTTGGTACTAAGAAAGAACATATCCCCCACACCATTACACCACCACCAGGAGCCTGAACCGTTGCTGCAAGGCAAGATAGATCCATGCTTTCATGTTGTTTACTGCCGAATGTCAGAAATCGAGGTTCATCAGACCAGGCAACGTTTTTCCAACCTTCTGTTGTCTGTTTTGTGTTTTGTTGAGCCCGTGTGAAGTGTAGCCTCAGTTTCCTGTTCTTAGATGACAAGAGAGGCACCCACTGTGGTCGTCTGCTGCTGTTTCCCATCTGCTTCAAGGTGTTTTGCGTTCAGAGGTGCTCTTCTGCGTACCTCGGTTATAATATTTGAGTAACTGTTGCTTTCTATCAGCTCAAACCAGTCTGGCCATTCTCCCCTCACCTCTGGCATCAACTAAGCATTTCTGCCCACAGAACTGCCGCTCACTGGATATTTTCTCTTTTTTCCCGACTGTTTTCTGTAAACTCTAGAGATGGTTGCTGCCATTTGATTGACTGATTAAAAATTTGCATTAACGAGCAGTTAAACAGGTGTATCTAATAAAGCGGGCCGGTGAGTATCCTCCGCTGGAACTGGTCTTGGAGCGGGCCCAGAAACAAATCCGGTTAGCAGAACTGAATGTATCCCGTGTTCTCATCTACAGAAAATGTTACAGGAAACAGACTTCAAACACTTGCACATCAGTGTGTGTCACGGTGAGTGGAGATGCGTGGTTGATGCAGCTTTTGTCAAGCTGTTTGTTCTGTGCTGTCTTGTGCGCTTTGATGTGATTGTTGTTCCATGACCACCCAGCCTGCGCAACCCATTCATCTACAGAAAGACAGAAGGAACGATGTGTCTGCTTAACAAATGCAGGGATGTAATTGCAGGCACTCCCTTTTCAATGCCTGTGCAAGCGTTCTCTTGTGCGTTTTCTTATAGCGGTCTGTGCATCAAGTGGTGTGACTGGTCAGCAGTCTTCTTGCTTCGCAGCACCATCACCACTGACATCCCTCCACTCTTCCATCTCACTGAACTGAGACGTGTTGGACAAGTAATATTGGCCAAGTTTACAGGGTGCAGTCTTAGATTATGGGAAAAGGGGCACAAAGTCAGACTTTGCGCATGTACTTAAAGGATGAGCACCGCCGTAAAAGACTAAACAATGAAAGACCAGCATGTGTAGATGATGCATGTGCAGACTCAACCCTAAAGTAGGGCTTATCTCAAGGGGAAACAAGTGGAGTCATACTTCGAAAACCAATATCTGCTTGTTTGACAGTCTTGTGACTTTGTCTGTGGTCACTGTGGACTATTGCTAGTCAGACGATTCTTGAATACTAGCTCAGCCCTACTCTTTTCCGTTTCTCCTTCACGCTGGCTTTGAAGTGGTCCGTGATGCTTTCTGGATGGTGTGGGGTGAAAGAGGGGCAGGTGGAACAGATAGGATCTGTGCTTATCATACATCCCTGTCCTCTTACTGACAGGAGTCAGCATGCAGCTCTGTGGGCGGGCGCACCTGCATACAGAGAGGAGAAGAAAGGAGGAGTGAGAGAAATAATGGTAGGAGGCGAAGAGGGAGAGAAGAAATGAATGCCTGCCAGGCATCCAAACCGAGGGAGGTTTTGGTGGTGGAGCCAAAGAGATCTCATTGTTCCAAACACTGCTTCATCAGTTTGTTTGTGTGTGCATGTACATATGTAATGTCTTTGCTTTATGTTTTTATGCAGGGAGAGGATAGGGCTGATTTATTATTTTGTCTGCCTCAGGTTAAATTGAATGTCTTCTGTAGCTGATCGACTACTTACAGCAGAGCCCATTTAATAAGACCAGCTGCTTAAAGCATCTCTAAAGCATTACTGAATAGTTAAAATAGCTCAACTCAGCTTATTCTTGAGTAGTTTTTCTCCATTCAATATAATCCCTCCTAACATTTTGCAGAAACTCCCTAGGAATTCACTGTTTAGCATCAGCAGCAGCAGGTAGATGGCTAAAAGCAGAGTGAATTAAATGCATCCCAAAGTAGAGGTTGTTATGAAGGTCGGGTAGCTGTAGCTGCTTGATGTACTAATTTAGTCGTTTGGGTTCTCTACTCAGTGAGCCGGTAATTTGTTAAATTAAGTTACCACTGCATGTTTCACATTGAGATTTGCCTGCTTAATTCTGCGTGTGTTGATATGCCCGTTGGCCGGATCCCTGGCTAGATGATTGGCTAGCAATCAGATTGGCACCTCTTAAATGCAGAGTGTTCCGTTGCCATTTAGATTCTGTTATATCTTCAGCCTTTTATTCCTTTTTCAAGGTGTTTTTCAAGGTGAGATTTCTGTAAGCCCCTTAGATGCTTGTGTACCTTATCCGTATGAATCAGTTATTTGGTTTTCAAATTGTTGTATGAAATTGTTGAAATTCAACACAGTCTGTTTCAGTCTTTTTATCACTATGCAAATAAATTACACCCATAGCTAAAGCTAATCTCAGATATGTCATTGCATTTCCTAGAAAGGGTTACATGGCTTCTGCCTCTTCTCCCACTTGTCTGTTTTGCAGATGCCACATTTAATCCATCACAATATTAGAATATCAACATACTCCGGTGGAACAGCTGTCCCTTCAGTTTAATGTGTACATGTTGCAACTAGTGGAATATTTTCCTTATTGATTAATCACCCATTTATTTTGTTGATTAATCATAGACTATAAAATGTCAGAAATGGTGATTTCCTAGAGCACTGGCGTTCAGTAGAGTCCGGGAGCCAAAGTTATATTCAGGACTTTTTAGCTCAACAAATTCCTTAACGTTTTAGGCTCCCACACAGTTAAGTCATCTACAACAAGAGGGCAGTGTTAACTATAGTTTTGTAGTAAATAGGGTCATCTTATGGAAAAGACAGATATGCCTACCATAATAAAAAGTGAAGAGAAAAATGGAATGAAAACTTAGTGTTGCTGATTATACTTCTGCTTCACATGTGTATTAGGATTGTGTTTTTTACGTGATTGTCACTGGTTTTTAGTATTCGGAACAAATCCTGATTATTTCCTTGATTTGAAAAAAAATTCTCAAGTTTAATTTTACTCTGCCCATTATATCGCTGCCAATGGGCATCTCTCCATTTTGGCAACATCCCGGCCTCTGTTTTTCTGGTGCAGATGTGTCCATTGTTCAGCTGTTGTGTTTGTGTTCATTTTCATCGGCCCATTGACAGGGAATTACTTCATTGTCAGAGCCTAGCCACTGGCAACCCCACCTGGTGTGACATAACTGAGCATTATGGTCCGAGGCCACGGCTTTGTTTCAGGATGCCAGAACAGCTGACTGCCAGGCAAGTACACAACTGCCCAGGGCTGCTGTCAGTTGTTGTTGTAGGGCACAGACGAACGGAGGAGTAGTTGAGGGGGCGGAGTGGGTGAAAGAAGGCTCAGGGTGGAGGATGACAAGTGACAGATGGACGAATAGAGTGGTGTCAAGCCGGACAGAATGACAGCTGGAATAGGTTGTCAATCTGTGACTGGCCGAGAAAGACGAGCCTGTTAGGCGGCTGTCATATCATCTTGGTTATCAAGTAGAGCAGCTGGCAGGTAGTCTGGGCGAGCCACACCTTTATGAAACGAGGTGGAGTAAAGAGCCTAGGTTGGATACGTTGAGAAATGAAATGGCCCCGATACTAAGACCACAGTGGACAGTTGTAAATCATATGTAAGTTGCAAGTTAATGCTTTAAATGTGGATCGTCTACATTTGGCAACAAAAGTCACTTTTAGAGCTTGTTAAAAGCTTTTGTTTGAATACAGATGAATGCAACATTTGAACTGAAATTATTGGCACTGAATTACCCATGAATTTGGCAATCTGTCCATTCCATCGTCCAAGTGTACAGATGTTAACTCCTATTCATGAAAAGTTTCCCTCTGTTAGATACCTCTATTCTGCTGACCTTTTTAAAATGGATAGCAGTTCTGGATCTCTGCATGGCAAAGGTGATATTTCTGCTGAACAGGAAAAGGGAGGGGAATTGAGATTGAAATTAATCACCTGCAACAAATTAATCAAGAAAGTTAAAAGCCCCTAAAAATCCATTATAGACGTTTAATATCCGATGTTAGGGGTTTTAACCCCTGCAAGGATGGACCTATGGATGTTTGCTTCAGCTGTTGTAGGTGAAGATGTTCACAACACAGCAAAATAAACATTGTTTGGACATTACAGTAAACTACAGCATAGCCAATAATATTAAAATATATCTTTTTTGACATATTTTGAAATGCCACACAGAAATCCCAGCGATACTGGAGTTTGCTTTTTATTTCAGCTGAAACCTTCGGGTCAGTGTCATTATTTAAACACCTGCCTTCCGCTGCGACAGAAGGCACAATATAATGTGAGTGCTGGCTGAGAACCGGTTTCCCTCGTGGAAACTGTGGGCATTGATGGCACGCAGCTAACCTGCTGCTATAAAAAGTCTAAGGAGTGCTTTGAGAATAGCATGACTCATTGTGGCTCCAGGCAAACCACAGCAGGCATCAGTGCACTTAGATTGCAGGCCATTAGATAAACAGTTTGTTCCGGCCTTAAGACATCTCAGATTTTAAAAGAGCAACTCTTTCAAATTCTAGTGAAAGATGATAGGCGTATCGCCAATTGCTTTTGAACCCTATTTATCGTATAAATATAGTAGCAGCTTTATATAATTGGCAGTAGAAGATAAATAAGAGAAGAGGGGCCTCTTGATCAGAGTCGGGGTATAGTTTACAGATACAAAAATTGTGCTGTTCTTTTGTATGAGTGGCCACAGGTGAAAGTGCTTAAAGTAGTTTGTGTAATATGTTGTCCGACCTCGTCTGAAAGCAAAAGTGTTTGTTGCCGTTCCGAACTGCCTCCTTCAAACGTGGGGTGAAAAGCCTGGATGAGACGAGATAATCGTTCAGAAGTAGATAACGGCCCAGACTTTCAAACAATCTATTCTTGCAGGTATTCATGGTGTTTCAGTTGTTTTGTACAAATGGGAAGTGACTGAAGTAGTTGGGTAGAATAAAAAGAGCATAGGTTCAAATCCTGCAGCTCTGCCAATTCCGACTTCTGATGGGTGTCAGGGGCTTCAGATGCTGTATTGACAACCACTTTGTTTGAAGCATACTGACCCCTCGAGCTCATTATGTCTTGATCCATCCTAAGGGGTTAGCGCTCCAAAGAAACAAAAAATAAAACGGCTGTATACAACTTGGTTTCCCAACATGGTGAACAATGTATTGTATGATCTGGTTCTGTTTGAGTATTTATCGGCCATAAATGTCCTCAAGCTCCTCTTGTGACATACACTTTCTTGCATGTGTTTTGGACTTCTTTTACACTAATGCAACAATCCAGGAAACCTCTTTGTGTCATCATTGTTACATTGTGCTACCCCGCTTAACATGTCGAGTATTTAGGTACGTGTAAAAGAGCATTAGAGATACTGTATGTCCTGATGACTTTTTTCTTTTGCATAATTGCGGCTTGAATTCTGCTTAGATGTAACGAGATGAGGCCAGTATGTTTTCTCATTCCACTTGCAGTCTCATCTTGCAGCATTTCAGTCTGCAGAGACAAAACTCTGCCTACTCACTTTGCCTTTTATGATGCTTCCTCCTGATCTAGCCCAGTCTTCAGAACAGATTTTCTGAAATGAATAAATAAAATAATCCCCCCCCAAGCCAATTTCTAAATTGAATGTGTCCTTGAGACATGTAGCACCGCAGGAGTAGAAGAGCTTTTCCAAATGCTAATCATTGTCCCGAGTGCCACACTCCCTCACCTTCTATATTTCCGAACCCCAGGACGGACTGACCCACTTGATTTGGAAGCTTAGTCTTTGCCTTCCACTGATATCCTGGGAACTTGCTGCTTTACACTGATAGCTGTCATCCTTAAAGGGAAACTACACCGCCTGTCGTGTGGCTGTCCACTCAGTGCTGATGGTATATTGAGTCTCATTTGAAGAAATACATCCCTCAGTGCATGCTAGACTGGCTGAGAAATCAGTTTTTTTTTCATGGTGCAAAATTGGTTGTACTCCCGTCACCACTGCCGTCATAGTGACGTAGATGGGAAGCTCGGAAGAACTACAGGCTATTTCAGCATGGATTTGTAGCCCCCAGCCTCTGGGGAGCCAATCATTGTCAGTGTGGGGCCGCTTATGTTAAATGTTGTCGCCGACACAAACCTCAGGAGCCTGTGTGTGAGGTACTATGCATGAAAGTTTTACTCACCTGGACAGAGGTGTGCTGGAAATCTTCTTCACGATCGTGATGATAAACTGGAAAAGGCAACCAAGACCAGCAGGGCCGAGAATATTCTTGCCACCTAACGCTATGTTTTGGTCGACAAAGTAATGGTTGTAGGCTAGGCTGGTCCCACAGGCTAGGGTGATGTTGGACTGATAGTACCGTTATAGCTACGTGTAAAAAATTTTCAAATTGCAGGAATTTGGTTTTGTCAAGCAGATTTTTCTTGGTGCAGGAGATGTAAGGCAAACCAGTCTTGAGTCACAGCAGCAGTCTAATTCGATACTTTTCTCTGAGTCAGCCTCCATATGGATGTCATGGTGATGCCAGCATTCCTCACGTTTTCTTGTTTTGTAAGGGAGAAAACATGGTGAAGGTGCAGCGTCTTTGAGATGTATGTACAACCTACAAACGTCTGACCACTACAAGGATCATGCGCTCTTCCTCAGGTTGTCAGTTTTGCAGTTTTTATGCCCATTGGTCAAGCACTAACTTCTAAAGATACCAACTAGAAATGGGAGTCTTCATTCTGCTTAACATTTACCTTAAGATTAGTTGCCATGTTTTGTTTGGACCCATGTCCTAAAGACTTGTCAAGTCATCTAAGAGGTCTGTGGATATAGTGAGAGAAATCAAGATGAGGGTTGCTTTTTCTGCTGTGTAAAAACCGGTAGAGAGACCTATCTCTTTACAACATTGGGCTGATATATACGTTAGCCTGGGCTTGGATGACCACCATGGACGCTGAGCCACCACTGCCAAGTCCTTGTAAAATTGAATGTATCAATAATCTTAAGGTCCTATGGCTGCACTTCTTACCTGCTCTGTTTTCCAATGACCAGTTTCATGAAGCGCTTTTCCACATTTTAGTGGTTCCTTCCTACTATCCCCTTCTACTTTGGCTGAGCTTCAGTAAAAAACCAGTGGCTGCTGTTTTGTTAAAGGGCTCTGTAGCGTGAAATATAAGATGATGGGTGCTTTTTTGAGAGTGCTCTTTTTAGAGTGCATATCTTTTAAAGAAACGCCTGGCTCCTCTGGAAATTCCCCAGCGTCGATTAAAAATATAGCTGTAAGTAATTATCTGGATTGGTCTTAACCCTAGACTAAACTCCTCAGTCTAATGATGCCACATAATGAATTCTCAACTCCATGTAAATGTTTTAGTTATAGATCTTCAATAGGTTTATTATTTATGGCAGTGTTTTACTTTAATCTTGCTTTTCCTTCCCTGGTCATTTGATGCTAAAATCAAAGAGTGAAGTTAATGTACGCCAGTGATGGTGTCCTCTTCTCTGCCCAACTTTCTTTTATCTCCACTCGTGACCTTCAAAGCGTGCTTCCTTTTAAAACCGATGCACCCTAGTTAGTGAGATCAAGGAGGGTATTTTCGACACTTAAGGAATGAATTCAGCTCCGATGATGGCACCTCGCCATTAAAAATGCTCCCAAAGCTTTAGTGGAATATATGAAGGAGATCATTAGGCACTTGATATGATTTCACTCAGGAGAGATAAGTGACCTGAAACTTAGACATTTCCCTTGCAATATAGCTCCAGAAATTTGGCAATTACCACAGTCATTAGAATTTCATTAATCATGTCTACTTATCTTGACCTTGAAACATTCTTTTTTAATCCAAGCAGCAAACTGACAGAGAGACTCTTCTCTCTGTCACACTCCGTTTCTTATTTGCCAGTTTCCTTGGTCTCTTTTCTCTTCCCACGAGCATATCTTTGTAACTTAGCAAGCAGGTCTTGTTCTCAAGCTGTGATCTGGCTCCCATCTGGTCCTACCAGCTACCCAGAGTTTCATTTCAAGGCGAGATGAACTTGTATAGGCCCTTGATAGCTCAGTCACCTGTCATCCCAGATGCTACTAAAGTCCCATAAACCCGGACACCTGAATCAGTGATAAATTACTCTGTAACCTCTGTGTATTGCAGCAAGAACAGTTATGTTTGAGTTTTGGTGTATTTCTTCCTGACTTTGATTACATCGTAACCCCCTACTCACATACACAGTAGTCAGTATGCCAGTGAGGTTAAGGAATATTACTTTTTAATAATGCTCTTACTGTGCCATCTGGCACATCATGTGATTTTACCTTGGGAAATGACTACCAGAATGCATCTATTTTGCTCTTTATTAGGGGGTTCACTCTATTAGCCTTTTAAAACAACAAATAGGACTGCTTCTAAAATTCATTGGCATTTTGGAATGTGTTTGGCTATTTTAGTGGAGGCTTTAAAGTATTTCCTTAATTTTTTTTAAGCTGACATGGTTGGTCAATTAATCGATTAGTAGACGGGCAAGAAATTAGACGTCAGCAAGTCCTTTTTAAGCAAAAATGCCCAACATTACTAATTTCCAGCCTCTCAATTGTGAAGATTTGGTGCTTTTCTTTCTTATGTGACAGTAAGCTGAAAATAACACACTACAACATGAGAGAATACAATATGGACCGATTGCCACACAAATTATGCAATCATCACCTTGAGCTCTAGGAAACTGAGAAACAGAAATCTTCAATCAGCAGTTACAAGCCTACCCTGTTTTTTTACCTTTTTGTAGAAAGCCCATTTCACTGCAGGCAAAATACAGTACAGGCAATGATTTTTAGCACGTTACTGTGCTTATTTTTATTTGAATGGGTTTTACTGAATCTCCCCAGGCATAGTCCTTGATTTTTGATGTTCTACAAAAAAGGCAAACTTGGGCACTGGTGCACAAGGGTGCATTATGGGGAGGTCATACTTTGGGCCAGGAGGTGGCCATTAGCCAGATGTTCTTCCATTTAGTGGATTCCTCAGAAGGAATGTTTTCGGGACGGTTGGTTCAACTCAATTAACATTTTATTCAGGCCGGGACAAGTCAGCTGCTCTAGTCCAGCTGAGGTGTTAATAAGTTTGTTTCATGCAGAATAATAGTAAATGAGCCTTATTACCAGAGCTGTTACTGCATGTTGCTTAAGGTACAGTATATTACTGTGATTTTAACACTTTGTCATTTCTACCAATGCTAGGGGTATTGATAGGTAGATTGTACTCTAATCTTTTAACAAGGATGTCTTTTTAATGTGGGACACTAAAACTGGCACACAGCATGTCTCTTTTAGACGTGCTGGCTGTACAGCTTGTGACATTAGTCTTGCTGTCAGCATCAGGGAGGGAAATCAGAGGGACGATTCTGCATTTCTGGGCTGCAGTTCAATCAGGAGTCAGGCTGAGAGAGTCATCTGTTTCTTTGTTTTTGTCCTTCTCCATCACCCTCTCTCCTCATCTAACGCGCACACACACACACACACACACACACACACACACACACACACACACACACACACACACACACACACACACA
>JAVQJD010031817.1:0-16415 GCA_036023655.1 Nannoperca australis | reverse complement strand
TGTGTGTGTGTGTGTGTGTGTGTGTGTGTGTGTGTGTGTGTGTGTGTGTGTGTGTGTGTGTGTGTGTGTGTGTGTGTGTGTGTGTGTGTGTGTGTGTGTGTGTGTGTGTGTGTGTGTGGCCATTAGTGATAACAAACTAATTATTCCTTTCTCCTTCTCTCCCATTATCTCCTCAATCATCTTTTTTCCCCCTGCTTTGATCCCACCATCCATCTACGACCCCCCCCCCCCGTCCCTTATCAAAACCCTACGTCTTCAGGAGGATGCGCGTGCGGACGTGGTGGACTGCATTGTGCGGGACATCCAGAACACCCAGTGCCTGTTGAATGTGGAGTACTCGGGTGTCACCTGCCCACTTGTCACAATACAGTTCGGGGACACCAAGGACGACGTGGGCCTCGGCCTGGTCAAGGAGGGCCTGGTCATGGTGGATGTCCGCAAGGAGAAGCACCTGCAGAAGATGGTAAGTGAAGAGATGGGATATACAGCTGGTGATGGGGGCAGTGTTGGATAGAACTGCATTTGAGGCCTCTGCTGTTGATCTCTGTGAGTCACTTTCTCTGTAACGACACTTCCTGGTCTCACAGAGCTGTCATGCTTAATTATATCAAAACTGTGGTACAACCAGACTGGACTCAGAAAACAGTGCTGGCTGACAGTGATTTGTTGTTCGCACTTGAGGTGAATAGTTAATTAAAGGTAGAAGCAGCCTGTGTGAAAGACTGAATCTGTCAGTTAGAGTCATAATGTCAGACTCTACTCTGACTGTTGTTTGTTCCTACGCCAAACAGAAAATCAGCCGCCGTCTTTCAAACTATGACTTATTTTCCTCGACCTACTTCTTGTTATTCAGTGGCTCACGGTGCTGTCGGAACGCACAGCACGGATCAATATCTGTGCCGTTGCTGTTGTAAATAGACAATGGTGTCCGTTGATCATATGGTATCAGATGCTACTTAACTTTAAGCGCTCAGTAAATGTTTTAAAAAAGGGCAAATTGCCCCCTTGTGCATTATTTAACGTTTAAAAGTCTTTTTCTGACAGTCCAATAATTACCACATTTCCATGCTGGCGTGCATCTACCCACTCGTTTCCATCTCAGTCTGTCGTGTATAGATTAGTATTTTTGATAAATGAAAGCTCGTATTACACTGGGTGCATAAAAGTTCTGTAATGGGAACTCTGACACAAGAGACATAACACCTCTCTTCACCTGTCAATCCACAGCCACGCAGTATATGCTGAGACACCTCTACAATTTGCCTCAAATGGCGGCCATTTTGTCAAAACACGCTAATTTACTTTCCTCTCATTATGCTAATTCACCCACTGTACATGAGATACATTTATTCCTGCTGCACTCACTGCCTCCACACAACCCCCAGTATTAGTCACTCTTATTTATTTAAACATTTAAATGCACAAAGGAATGGAGAAATATGTCCACAGGAGCGTCACTGTTCAGAAACATAATCCAAATGTATATTCATGGGACATTAGAGGCTGCTGGGAAGAAAACATGTTTAAAGACACTCCTTGACGTAATTTACACTCGTTTTTGTAAACAGTAAACGGCACCGATATACTGTGAGCCACTAAATGGCACCGATAAAAGCACTTCCCGCCTCACAGTCAGTCAATAAAGCACTGTGCATCATTGTAAGAGTGTTCTGACCTCTGACCTCCAAAGACTAGCCGAGGACCATAATGCAGTGTCTGGGTAATGGACCCCATAGACAAAGGGCAGGGATTAAAACCTCCCAGGCATACCACTAATAGGCTTACAGCCTGTACAGATTTCGGTTTTGTTGAATCAAATGGTTTCTCTTGAGCGTTCAACAGCTGCGTCTCCGGCATTTGCCTCCTCCTTGCTGGCTACAGACGAATATTTTGATCTGGAGAAAGCTTAAAAAGCGGCAGTGTTGCCAATGTGCTTACAAGTGAGTGTTACAGTAAGCTCTACAGCATTTCTTGTTGATAATTCCACCCATCAAGTGTGCTTCCAAGCTGAAAGTGTGATTGGGCCACTTTTCAAACCTAAAAATGGAGTAAATTTGCTTGCGAGTCGTAGAATGTGGGAGATGATTCTACAGACTGCGGTGCGGCTGCATTCCCTTATTATAAGTTCATTATCAGAGCTGAGGGATGTTAACAGTGTAAAGTCGTAACAATAATGTTGCGTAGTTGCTACATTGTGCATCTTAAAGGCTTCATTAGTGTTGATAAAACTTTTTGAACTTAATCTGCTTGAGCTGAAGAGATTAGTCGATCATCATTTTTTAAAGGTAAAGTTCAAAACATTCTCTCGTTCCACCTTTTGACATTTTTGAAAAGACTTGCTGCTGTTCTATGTTAAGTGAATGTAATATCTTTGGATTGTTCATTAGACCTAAGACATTTAAAGACGTCACCTTGGACCCATTTTGACATTTTATACACTGAACTGAAATGCATTTGAGTTTTACCCATCCCTATTTGATACGCGCGTTTACAATTGAATTTGTTAATTTGCTGTATACTATCTTTTTTCTTTGTAATCTGCTGAGTTTAAGTAAAGTCATTTGATCTCAAGGCGCATTTCTGGCTCAGAGGTTCGTGAGCAGCTTTACAGCTGCTGCTGGTGCCACAGCAGAAATGTTATTGTGCAGGGGCAGCAGAGCCAAAAGAATATTCCAAGATGCAACCTTTTGTTGACCTCTGGATCCGTGCCCCCATTCTTCTCCTCTTTTATAGAAAGTTCCCCTGGAGCTTTTGATAGTGTAGTATCCAAGCTGGCTCACCCTGGGCTCTTTCTCTTTCCTCACTCATCCACACTATCAGCCTCCTTGTAAAAGTGACTTTTGTCCTTCCTATCTGCTCCATTTTAGCTCCATTCTTTATTCATTATCCATTCCAGGGGATTGAAACATGGTCATTGTAATCTGTACTCTGGTGCTAAGCATTGCATAACAGATGGGCTGTAACGTTCCCTGGCACTTCGCTGGCTATCAATAGTCAGTCAGAAACAGTACTGAAGGTTAACACCAGTCTTTGAGGATGGCATTGACCCAAAAGAGGGGCGGCGGAGAGGGATATTCATCCATTTGGGGTTTTATAGTGCATTTCTGACTTGAGCCATACCGTCACTGATGCCCACTAGGCGCACCATATGGATAAACAGTCATTGGGAAAGTGTAGGCAAGAAGATCATATGCACGCCTGCTGCTGCTGTCTGACTGGAGAGACCCTTTTGTCCTACAGAATGGAAAGACCCAAAACACAGACTAACATCAGAGCCTGAATCATCACACTGTTTATATCCATTACACACACACACACACACACACACACATTCTGTATCTACACTGTCAATCAAGCAGGTCGTAGTATAAAGTCTAATCTGCAGCATGTTTTTTATGGGGCTTTAATATTTAGATTAGCGTTAATCACCAGCACGGGCTTGGAAACAGAAGGGAGATTATGTCCTTTACGTTATATACTGTGGCTCCAGTATTTCAGGCATCATGGGCCAGAATACATCTCTGTTGTCTTACAGCATCACATCACATCTCTTTGTTTCTTTGTCTGCTCGTCCTCTTTATTTGTCACCACTCAAGCATTTCAAATTCAGATGCAGAGCTTGAGAAGAATCTACACATTTCTGTGGAAATCAACTTGTACTAAAGACGAGTGTATGAGCTGGTAAGGGTGCTCTTTATTTTAGCGTTCACTGAGGCGCCGTGCTGCTGCACTCTGTAGATTGTCAGGTACATGCTATCATCGTGTTAGTATCATAAATGAGCTGTTAGCATAGCTCAGCAGTAATAGTTGCCCCAGGCAGCCAGATATATAGAGCAGTGTCAACCATGTCATTTGGTCTGATTGCCCCTGTTGGCAACTGCTATTCTCGAGTTGGGAAAGAAAACCTGTATTTCTTCCCTTCAGTATGAAATCTAACAAATGCGTGAATAATAGGGCATTGATTTTCTCCGTTTCAAATGGCCAGAATGAAAGTAAGTGTAGAGTTGAATCAATAGGGCATCAGCAAGCACAAGAAAGTACTGATATAAACTCGGAAAACCCCAAAGAAGCAGAAATTTAATAAAAACTTGAAGTGTAACGTGTAATTTACGTTGTTACGTTGAACAATTATCACTCCAGCCATTAACAGTTCAAACATATTTAGGAAACCTCTGTCACTCTTTGGTTTATAAAATGTTCTTTTTTAATTTATTATATAGAGTTCTTCTCTCTCACACTGACGTCCCTGCCTTCTCCACCTCAGGCTCAGTAGATATACTAAGCCATCCTTAAATTGTCCTGGCACCATCAACTATCCACTGCTACAGTGGCAAGTTGCCACACTGGCACACACTCGCTCGCTAAATCACTTCTCTCTCCTGCTTCATCCCTCCGAGTGTTTCTCTCCTCATGTTGTTCAGAGTGTGATTTCGTCCATTTTCCATCCCCCTCTTTCCCAGTTCTGCAACATTACTCATGCCCCCCCTCCTCTCCTTCCTATCGCCTCTCATCTTTCTAGTCCTCTCCTCTTCATCTCTTCTTTCTTGTTAACTCGCCCCTGTGCTCTTCATTCCTCTTACTTCTCCCTTTGTCTGTCTCCTGCGCATCATTCCCTCACTTCGTCCTCCACTCAGAGATTCACTCACTCATACACCCTTCCTCCCCTCACTGTCTTCTTTTTTAACCTTTCCTACTCGCGTCACCCGCACTGAGCTTGAGCACTCCGTTTAGACGGCGGTGGGAGGGCGGCTCTGCGTGTGCTGATTTACATTTCGTCTTTCAGTGCTGTCATGATGAACAATAATCCCCAGGAATTAAAGTGGAGAGGCACTCAGATCAGACCTGGTGTCGGCCTCATAATGAGCCGTGATTTAAAATGCTGTTATCTGCAATTATTTGCAACTTGCATCAGCCGATTCTGCCCTGTGAACCCACGCTGGGTTGATAGTGGTGCCTGTCTTTGATCATTTTAAGTGAAGGCATACAGTAGAGATACACTGTGTGTGTTTCTGTAAGCTGATATTTAACAGTAAAAGTGGAGAGGATAGTGGGCTTAACGGATAACTAGATGCACTAGTTCTTTCCACCTGATTGGGTAACACAAGTTCTATGTGCCTGCAGCAGCTATCTTTGACCAACACGCAGACACTCTCACCCGAACGTGATTTCTTCTTCTTGTCTCCGAAGTAGCTGAAATGAGTCTGTCGTGACGGCTCAATTGGAAGATTGCTGTGTGGTTAGAAGCACTATCTTTTGTGCTCTGCTGCTTTTCACCAGTGTTTTCTGTCAGCAGCCGCCGACAACACGAACACGATCCAAACTCTGGGAAGCCGCCGGGTGCGGAGCGTCTCGCCCAGTCACCTCAGCGAACTGACGTCGGTGCTAGCCCCCCAGAGTGCATTAGCGGTACAAGCTAATAATCTCCTGTTTGCTAATTACAAGTCAATTACAAACGCGGAAGTCTGTGTCACTCCCTCGCCAGCGCAATTATTATCAATCACCAACAGAGAGGAAGCCTGTTGTATCGACCCAGGCCTGGTTTCCACCGTGCTCCCGACTGAAGATATAAAGGTATAGAAGCAGCATTCACACATCTTAGATGGATGTTTGTAAAGACGTACCCAAGATCTTTAGAATTTTATAGAGTGAGTGTGTTAGCAGAAGGTAGACTACGGGGAAAACAGCAGTGAGAGTGAGAGTCCTGGAATCTTTAATTACCCAGCAGTAAAAACAAAAGAAAATGTAGTTTTATTATTATTATTTTTTTTTTTTTTAAATCTTCCTAGCCTGTATTGTAGCTGTATTCACACTGGGGCCTTGCTTTCATTCAAAGGACTTTTAAGTCGCTTTGAGGGGCCAGAAGTGCAGCCTTTAAGTGGATACTACACAAGATGCAGGTACTTTTTTATTTATCTGCGTCTTTTCACATCAAAGACTCATGGATAGTGTAGTTTTCTTCCAGCGTGCGGTTAGTCCCCAGTGTAGGCCATTAGTAGTGTAGGTTACATTGCTAAGTAATCGTGTTAATGGGGCTCAAACAGTAGATGAAGATGAAATGGCGTGCTCAGAAGTGTAGTCACACCTACAGCTGCATGTGGGAGAATCCATACAGGAAATCAGGAAGGAGGCTCACACATACACAGGATGCCTCCAGGGATGGCTTGTTCCATTTATCTAAGTGCAATTGTGCTGTTTGGTACACATACTCAACAGTGAGGTGGGCTCACGCCGCTGCCATGCTGTTAAGGCACTGGTTCGGACACTGATGATGTGTTGGTGTTTCTACACCAAAGGTTCACTCGAACAAAATGAGGCCTCGCGGGCGAACGACGTGGTGGCACCGCTGTTGTCGCTCACGAGCCATCCCCGAGCAGAGGGCACCAACGTAGTACACGTGCAGGGGACCCTCGTGAGCTGCAACACATTCGGGGGGGGGGGGGGGTAGGTGTCCGAGCAGAGCCAGTAAGCTCCCCATGGATCCCTGCCCAAAGATTCTATTCCATGTCATCTATAAATGGCTTTTAGCTGTATCCGGACCACCCTCCCTGCCCATCAAGAACCCCTAACAAACACCACAGGGCATATATAAACACACACACACACAGCTTCATGGGTGTGTGACAGCATGGCCGCTCCCCACCAATGGCTCAATACCTAATTTACAAGTAGAGTTGGAGATGGGGCCTTTTAATGGACATTTGCTGCTCCCGTTATTGACTGCACACACACTCACTTGCGCAGGCAGTTGCCTCCCCTGCTGCCACTGCTCTGAGGGCCCTTTGACGTGTCCTAGCTGACACGCGCCTTATATCTTATATCTTCTGGAGATATATACACACACACACACACACTCAAACAGTTACACACTACATCCTTCCTCACACACACCCTGGGGGTGAGTACAGTCAGGAAGGGCGTGGAGGCACCACGTTGTTCAAACTTGGATTGATTTGAGTCGTGTGACCTCGTGGGAGAGAGAAGAGATACCGGAGAAAGACGAGAACAAACTCTCTACGCAGCCTTTTAGAAAAGCGTGTGACGTATTTCTGTGATACATTAGTGTTTACGTAAGACTTGTTTTCTTTCCAGCGCCCCTGGCAGAGCACTGGAGAATGTTCTCTGTGATATCTGTTGTTAGTCCTTGCATTTGTTGTGTGCGTGCGTGCACATGTTTTAGACGTGTGTCCTCCTTAACTCCATGAACCCATGCTGGTGGGCTTGTCATGCCACGTTCTCGCCAAAGCGCCTGATGTCCTACGACAGCCATGCTGGGGGGACCCGGCGTGCAACATAGCGTAATCCCAGTTTACCTCGGATAGGGACAATGACACTCATACACATGATGGCTCATCTTTTCCAGATTCTTTCTTTTCTTTTCTCAGATTTTCACTAAAATATCGCAGACTGGTGTAAATGGATTTGAACACAGATTGATGTTCATGCAAAAGTAATTTTGTGCAATACAGTGATTGCTGCAGTCACTGACAGCTCAGAAAATGCTTCAAGTAATAGAAAGCGAAGAGAAAAATGGGTAATGAAGTAATTTTAAAAATGTATTCAATTTACATACTTTTTGGGTTGTTCTTGGGTATATATATATATATATATATATATATATATATGTTTGTTTGTTTTGGTTTTTTTTTTGAGTAAAATGTAAACATGAAGTCATACATCCGTTACAACTCATTTGTAATCTTTTCATCCTACATTTATTTAACGCGCTCGTCTCTCTCACACAAGCCTTCGAGGACTCCCTCCTTGGTTAGCTGTGGTGCTCTTCCCCATCAAACCTCTTGTACGATGAAAGGTCTGAAGAGACTTCCCCAAAGCCTCCTCTTTGCTCGCCATGCAGTATTCACGCACTGGCACGTTGACTGAGAGACAAACCACGGCTCAGCCAACTACCCTCGACTCGAAACGGACACACAAGCCGCCATGTTCCGGCAAACGCTGTGACGGCGACCTGTGTTTCTGCTTTCAGTGGAGTCAAATGGAGACGGAGACGGCAGGAGAATGAAACGAGATGTAATGAGGATTGAGAGAGCAGTACAAAAATCAGAGCAATGCAGCAACAAAGAAACGATGACAAAAAAGGGAGTTAGTGGCGGTTTTTGAGTTTGACTGCTCGTGTCTGGGAGGCTGTGTGTCTGATCGTCATTGCTGTTAATGAGAAAAGCTCAACATGCGTGGAGGACAAGCCTCATTGTTCCCTTTCCACTCCAGCGGTTTTTACGTCGCCTGACATCCCATCGCGCCAGTGAGGACCAAGAGAGCACGCTGAAACTTTGAGTAGTCATTTGCTTCTCATATGCACTCCTTTCAAAATCTGCTTTCACAAAGTGATTTCAGTCATTTTCGTGTGCTGGGAACTCCAAAAAAATAAAATAAATAACAGCTCCCCTACGCACCAGACGCACACAACCTGTGAGAGAGCTGCCATGTTGGCTCTCGCTCACTTTCCTTTCATCACTTTCACCTGGGCGTGGCCTGCCGGCCAGCGCAGGGGAGTACACGCCGTCTCTCTCTCAGGCAGACGGATCCACAGCCAGGCTGACACACTGACTGGTGCCCAAACACCGGAACACCAGACCCGCACCACCTGCCGTTCATCTTACACAGTCTCCCAACAACAAAGTTTCCCAGCATGCATTCAAATTGCTTGTCTTTAACGTTTCCTGCTCTCAGGATGCTGATAAATTCACTCAAACGTGAACTGTTGCTTTGAAGTTCTAATAAATCAGTTCAACTGTGATAGTTGTTTTTGTTGCAGAGTTACAATGGATGCACACTCCAACACACAGCATATTCTCTGCTACTGCCAGTGTCCGTGGCCACTGCTCACCGAACACGGCATCTGTCTGGCATATGGGAGCTCTGTAGGGTCATCCAGACGAGCACGCCGTCACCTGCTGCTTTCTGCCACCCAAAGCCCCTCCAAACGGTGTTTTCTTTCCCTTGTCCCCTCATTCATTACCCTCTTTTTGTTGCGTTGCATATCAGCACAATCAGCATAAAGCTTCTTTCTCATTGGCCTCTCCTTTGCTTTTCTGGAACATCATTTCTGATTTGTGACAATCCTGCGCCATCCCCTCCTCTCTATCATCCCTCCTCTCCGTCCTCCACCCTGTACTTAACGTCGCACTCGTTTCCCGTGACGAGAAACGTTCCTTTCCTTTGCCACTTTAAGTTGTCTCCCGGTGAGTTTTGCTTCTGTTCGTGTCGTAAATGAGCCATTATGCCTCCCTACTGGAGCCAATAGAAAAGCCGTGAAAGAAGGATCCGGGACAGGATGCGTGGAGCTGTTCAGAATACGAAGGCAGTCATCATTGCTGTTCAGCTGCACGCTGATTGGCTGCTGTGTTACACTGAGCTGAAGTGAGCAGAACAGTGAAAGATGAGGGCGAGCTGGGAAAGGCTCCCTCCTGACCAGAGTACAAAGAGCCTCGCCGTGAGAGCACCGATATGGCAGCGCATCATCTGCGCACATTGTGCTTTAGTGCTCTCGACATCTTTCACAGAATGCTTTGCAGACTATCAGAAAGTGAATTGAATGCATTTCCTTTACAGTTGAGCTGGGGTTTCTATTCCTAGTTTGACATTTTTATCACAAATGTAATTTTTCACTTTTCTCTTCAAATATTTCTAGATCCACTTTGGCAGATATGAAACCCTCTCCCACATCATTTAAGTCTCCCGCCAGCTTTCCGAGTGGAGAGGCAGCTCAGACCGCTACGGGCACTGATCGCTTCCCTCCAAAGCCCAAATGGCATCACTGGCCTTTTGTGTTGGTGAAATATCGCCGGATGGGTCTTCCATATGGTGACATCTGCCTGATGGGACCAAGATGCCATATAACAGTGCCTTCCAAAAAAAAAAAAAATTCTGTCCTTTAGTTGGCTTTGATGGATGACTCGCGCAGCCACTGCACTCCCCCCAGCCACACACTCACACGTGCACTCCCATAGTCCAGCTGCAGGTCTCTTATCTTGGCGGTGCCATGTGCAGCGTAGCTATCAAATAAACCCATGTGCATGAGCTAGCTAAGCAATTAAACTCCAGAGCCCGATCCACACTCGACAGTTTTAACATCTGGCGTCCTCGTTCTGGTGTGTGTGCGTCGAAGTGTGAAAGCCAGCTCATCTGCTACTGTAATAAGCCACAAACATTGGTGCACAATTGAATCCATTACAGAACAGACTCTTCTTTACAGTCTTCTCCTTCCAAGTGACTTTTTTTTTTGTCCTTCTTTAAATTTATGTTGCATAGTAATGTTTAAGTTTGTCCGGCGAATCAGAATCCAGTAAATGGTGCTCGTGTGTATTTGCTGCACGGCTCTTGCTTACAGAGCAATACTTCCACCGTGTGAGTGGTGTGGGTGGTGTTGGGTGGAACATGGCGGAGGTGAGCTGAACTGTGCGTTCCCTCCGTGTCCACTTTGACGTCGTAATGGTCGAGGGCCGCACCACTCAGGGTCTGCTGCTTGAGCTTTCCAAGGTGCACACATTCACTTACTCACTCTGTGCCCCCGCCCCCCCGTCACTCATCGCTGGTTCATTCAATGAAGCTAACTGGCTGTTCTAGCAGAAGCAGTCAACACTGCACACCGGCTTCCTGCTCCAACTCCTTCACATCCTCTCTGTACTGTGTTCATATTACATACGTCCAGTTCATGGATTTACTGCATTTATCGCCAACAAATAATTAGAAGAGAGAGCAATACTGTATGTAACCGTGGAACCGTCAATCCACTCAATCAATTCATTGTTTATGTGTCACTCACGGGTACCTGCTTCCCAAATGTGAGGAATTGTTGCTTTTCATGAATTGTTCATGTTTGGGTGAAGGAAAGATGTGTTTTGTTACTTATGAAATCATCTTTTAAGTCATAAGAGGACGAGTGTATTTGCTCTTTAAAAAGTTACATATTCTGGCTGAAATAAAGGATATTATTGACAAGCATCAGAAATACTATGAAAACCAGCACTTTTTTCTTGGTCCTGTTGATCTTCAGAGAACACCGTGTTCCTTACATCCGGTGTTGCTGGGAGGGTGAGCAAGTGCCCTTCTGAGAAAATGGGAACTTTGTGCAAAAGAACTTGTGAGTTTCCATGTAAGCAGGTAAAAGAAAAGTCTCCAGGGGGCCGAGCAGATTGAACGGATGCATTGATTCACCATAATCCTTTAAAAGCCGACGTGTGACGCAGAGATGTGATATGCTAATGACTCTTCTGTCTGCCCCAGGTGACGGAGTACCTGAACAGTCAAGAATCTGCCAAGAGCGCCAGGGTAAGTCAGCAGCCTCCTCTCATTGTCTTTTCATCATCTTTATCACCTCCTCCTCCTCCTCCTCCTAATAATTATGGTTTGTCTGCCTCTCAGTGAGAACTCCAATGTTGCCAAAACAAGAACACATCACAACACTAATTACTTTTCTACACCGACTACGAGGGAGAAAGTGTCTTTTCTCTGCTGCTTTTCTTCCTCTCGCGCTCTCAAGATGCAACACATTACACGTTACACTGGCAGTCGTCATTGTCTCACATGGACCGCCGCCCACAGTCTGTGCAGGTCCATACTGTGGAGATGGGGAAGCTAAAGTTTTACAGTTTGGACAGAGAGGGAGAGAATTGAATATAAGGCAGAACATAACACACCGGACTCATGGATCATGGAGATCATACAGAATGTTAATCTTTATTATACATAAGTCTGCTGTAAATATGCACCTAATCCACCGCAGAAAATAGTCCCCAAGAAAAGCTCTACTTTACTCCTGTTTGAAGAACATTTGCTATAAACCGCAGTGTCCGGCTGTTTTTAGGAAATGATTTAGACTTTCTAAAAATAAACAGTTTGTGACCTGTTTTTAAATCATCAGTGGAACCAGTGGGCTGGTGAGTGCCACAGAAACCAGAAGTTATCCAGACATGGACTAACATACTGACGTTTTTGGTCATTTCATGTGATATTTTGACAATAAAAGAATAATAAATCAGCAGCCATATCCTTTAAAACATTAATAGATGTCTAATAGCCTGAGCTCCTCCGGTACCACAAATCCAAAGTCTCGGAGGCCTGTTGGCACTGGTTTTTATCTTTAGACTTTGACAGGAAAGTGTTTGCACATATCCGAGGTGCCTTTCAAAAGAACCCTGCCGAGCCTGCGTAGACACAAGGATCCTATTTTTACTCATGTAAATGTCTAGCGTGATGGTCTACAGTCCTGGAGGAAGCAGTTCCTCCTGTGCTCTTTGTTTCCCGGTCGTAATACAGCACGCATAGACAATGAGTCAGAGGTGGAATTGACTATAATCACTGTTGGAGTTACTACCATGTTCTCAGGGTGTCGGGGAGGAGGAGGAGGAGAGAGGCAGCAGAGTGAGAGACGGAAAATGGCAATACGTACAAATGGCTTAATTCATTCATTCATCCTAATAACTAGTGCTAATTAGCACACTCGCTAATTAGCTATGAATCACAGCATTAACAGCTGAGCGCGCATGCTTCAGAGAGCCAAAAAAGAAACACACACACACACACACACACACCCCTGAGACTGCACAATTTCCATCGCATTTAAATAACCAATACCATTCTGGATGCTGCTCCAAACTACACACACAGTTTGCCAGTTGCGTTGTAATAAAGGCGAGTTTTAGTTGGAAAATGCTGCATGTTATGGTTTATGAGCCGACGCAGAGATGTGAATGTAATGGAATGGGAGAAGTAATGGGCGGGGTGGTATTTGAGGCACTGGGGGCCTCCAGCTTGGATGGGCGAGCACAAAGAGCTGGATTAAATGGTGATGATGATGATGCAGGTGCCTTCGCACTGGGCTGTAAAAGCACTGATCTCTCTCTCTCTCGCTCTCCCTCTCTCAACATGCAATGTGCTAGAGAGGTTATGGAAGTCCCATTCAGAGCAGTTGGGAACATAACCGCATTTTATGGTTTATTACGATCAATAAAATCCGTCTCTGTCTTCCCACCAGCTCAACATTTGGCGCTACGGGGACTTCCGTGCGGACGATGCCGATGAGTTTGGTTACAGACGCTGAAAAAACCCCACAAAACCGACGATCCAGTCAACACCATTCCAAAGACCAACGTGGACGACGAGTTATGCATCGGACAGAAGACAAAGAAAATAAAAGACGAAAAACTAAACGACAAGCAACGACTCACTCCCTCTCTTCCTTTTCATTTGACATTTCATCCCTCCGGTCCCGACTTCTCTTATGCTTACACCTTCCTTTCTCCAGCTAGCCCCTGTAGAGCCAAATAGAGCATGCTAGCAATGCTAAAATAAAAAAAATGATCTTAAGAAACACTTTCCATTCATCCTTAATTTTCCTAATGGGCCACTGCCAGCTCAAGCAGCCTGCACTATTGCCAATCTGTGTTATTTGCCATGTTACCTTTTCAGCAGACTTCCTGTGTGAATGATAATTATTATAAAACTTGCGTATGTGTTTCGGCCCATCTTTCTCTTTTCTCTCTGATGCTCTAGTCCAATCAGTACAGGAAGGGACTCTGTGTTTGGGGGAGAGACTTGATTTTTGCAAACAAATGCTTCCCTAATAAATTCCATGTAAATGTGAGGAGATGTTGAAAAGTGTAAATGGGTTTATTTTAGCTGAATACTGTAGGTGGAGCCACACAGACAAAAAAACTAAACACGGATGAGTTTATTTTTGTCTTCAGTGTATATCTGTGTGATGATGACTTTTGCAGATGTTTTTGTGGGGAGTGTTGTCGTTTATTCACAATGTCACACTTTTATGATCAGTAAAAATGGATGCCATAATGTGGCATTTTATCGTCTCTCTATCTCCTTCTGTAAAGTTTACATTCTAATAATGGTTGTGATCCTGTCTTGGGCAGTCTTCTCTTTCTGTCTCTGTACGCCATAGCAGAAACAGTGTTTGAATTTGTTTCCACATAATGGACCTTTGCATTCTATTAAAAATCTGCTGAATAAATAAGCAAACTCAAAGTGTTTTGTGTTCATTTTTTTATGAAAAATTGAAGAATAATTTCTTTTCAAATGAACACACCGTCCTTGATGGCTACAGGAGTTCTATTCTGAATTTGAGTTTGGATTTTTGATTTTAATAAAACATTTTTGCCAAACTAGAAGAGCACTTCTACGCAGATAAAAGGTTTTGTTACCTGGAAACAAAACACTCCGACAAAGGTCTTTGACTAAAAGCACTAGTTTAACATTCACCTCTAAAACTTTTAAAATTGATCATGAGTTTGTTGTAGTTTTACTTTTCTGCTACTAAACAACAATTGTCAAACTTTTGACTTTAGATTTGGTTTCTGGGTGTTTGTCTTCAACAATCTTTGCTGACATATGCACCATGGTATAAGTGCACGTAAACATTACCCGTCATAAATAAATGCTCCATTCCAAATGAACTGAGCGTAGAGCAACGTGCTTTATCACAGCGTTGCCTCCGCGTATCGTTACTTACATGGTTTAAAGCTGACTTCATGTGCCTGGATGAACCTAAATAAAGAACCCAGAATATAACACCACTGTTCTATACTGCAGTATTCATACGTTTGTTACATCATCAATGTCACCTTGATGATGCACCTACATTTACACTGAATTTAACGGCGCAGAAATGTTTGACATGAATGAGGCAGATGCTTCATTTACATTAGAGACGTGTGGCAGCTGTTTTAAACCACGGGCGAACGTCGGTTCAAAAGCACGTTGAGTGACAGCTCGGGTTTGGTGAAGTATTCGCAGTGGCTGTCTCTCGAAAAGAGATCGGTTCACACGACAGACTGGATTCACTGCCACAGTTAACCGTTTTAACTACAGGTGTGCCGCGATGAACAATTTAAATACGCGTTACGTGCCATATGGACACACATCAGCTGCTGATGACGCACAATACAAAGACACACATTGTATATGGTGCTCTGGGAACAGTCCAACTGAAATCATCAAAAAATAATAAAGTTCTTTTTCCTCTCACCTTGTGAAGGGGCGTGTCAATGTGTGTGCCTCTTAAAATTCCCTATTATCTTATAATAGGGAATTTATTATCTATTATCGTGGAAGTATTTCAGGTTCTTCACCCTAGATGGCCAAATGAAAAGCAGCTGCTTTACGCTACAACGGCGACAAATCGGAGCTTGGCACCAGAAACAAGAGCGGCAACATGGACCGTACAACCTCGTCTGACTGCCCACTTACCGCCACGCTCGGCCTCAGGACTCCTGCCAGAAGCTCGGAAGAAAGGCCGGCACAGATAAGATGGAAAGATATACGGAACGTGGCCCATTGGCATTGTTTCGGAAAAAGGATGGCAGGATAATTACAGAACTGTTACATAGGGAAATATATAGACTACACTGAAGAGTAAAACACTCCCAATGCACGGGCATTTTTGGGAGTGGGTACAATTTGAATTTGTCTGAACTTGACCTTGTGAAAAAGTGACATAAACATAGAACTAATGTCTTTCTGGCTGGGTGATTCAACGGAAACTATACAATATAAAACATTAAAATCCCCCTTTTGGGTGCAGATTTGAACCCAAAGGAGAACACAAGCTGCGTGACTAACAGCAGATATGTACGCTGTAGCCGAAGACATTTCAATTAATATGAAACACAGCTGCAGCGGGAACAAAGGAGCCTGGTTGTTTTCCTTTAGAAATTAAAAACTCTGAAGGAGTGACCAGGGGCTGTTATTGCAAACTGCCCTGAAAGAGGGGAAGCAAGAGAAAAAATAAGTACCTACTCAAATTCAAATTGTGATTTTAAAAACAGATTCCGCCTCGAGGACACGATTTTCAATTAGACATGGCAGGAGCGCCTTTCTTTTATTTTTCTTCAGGACTTTAACCGTGGCTGATAGATGCGTGATCGCAGCAAGTACCAAAGTCATAAATTACTATTCATGACTGAGCTTTGTATTGGATCTGTTTTGAAGCTCGTACTAAAAGGTGTTCCAAAACCAGGTGTCGTTAAACGAGTCAAACATTACGTGTGGAATTTAAAGTCAAACTGTTGCCGACCCCCCCCCCCCCCGCCGGACGCCAGTCTTAATTCCAGGTGCCACACAGCAGTCAGGAGCCACCAAATCAAAGATGGCCCGAGCAATTTATCACCGGTGTTCATGTCCAATTACCAGAGGTTGGGATGAGAAATATGCTCTAAGGGCAACTCAGAATCCTGCCTGTCTTGTCAGTCGACTCATGGGCAGGGTGAGACGACATTGTCTTATAGATCCATGTCCTTGCTCTGTCTTTTTTTTTTTCACAAACTATCCATCGTCTCTCCACCCGCCTCCCGTCTCTCTCCCCGTTTGCCTCATTGCTTTTTCCTCTCTGCGCTGATGAGTCGGCTACTGGGGCGACTTACGAGGGGAGGGGGAGGGGGGGGGGG
>JAVQJD010031816.1:2500-14603 GCA_036023655.1 Nannoperca australis | reverse complement strand
CTATTTTCTACTCTCTTTTTTCAATAACTTTATTGAGCATTGTAACTGTATCAAAAAGAAATTTCCCTTCTGGGATTAATAAAGTATTTCTGATTCTGATTCTGATTCTGAATAGGAAGCAGTAGTGGAAATAATATCCCATTATAGAAGCAGCCCTGATACATCACCAATACACTTTAGTTTTAGTCAAAATAGGCCTCAGTAATAAAAAATGACTTGAGTAAACCTAATCTTAAAAAATATATATTCAGTTAAAAAATGTGATTATTGTCAATAGTACTTCCAAGTTTTACAGAGTTATGTAAGACCAACAATTTAAGACATTCTTGATGCCAATTAAAGTGAAAAAGATGATAAAAAGAACTCACTCAGGACACTTTTAATGCCCAAAGATGTTTGAGCTTTGAGTTAAAATAGGGGAACCACACTCACAGATCTATTCTGGATAATTCTGGTTAAATACAACTTAATACCAGTAATAATAGCATTGCACTCACCAAGTTTATTACTAAGGTCTGTGAAAGCAACGATATTACAAAAAATAGGTCCAATACAGCAACAAACAGGAGTAGTCAGAAGATCAGACAGAGCTTGTAAACATCATGTGCATTTTCATTGTCACTGCCAGCATGATGACGTTAGCATTAAGCTCAAAGCAATGCTGTGTCAAAGTACAGCTTCACAAGCTGCTAGCATATTCAGATAGGATGAAAGATGAATTTGAGATGCATTGCAATTGCATACAAAGTCACAAGACGCAAGTGGGCAATATAGCTTGAGTTGAACCAAAAAAAAGTACATATCCTTGGACTTTACTTCATAACACTTGCTTGGACTAATTCTGTTCTTATATATGCTTCCTTTAGGCAATATTATTAGGAAGCTTTTTATTGTTATACAGATGATACCCAGTTATATTTATCAATCAAGGCATATAAAACCAATCAATTAACTAAACTTCAAGCATGCCCCAAGGACATAAAAACATGGGTGACCTGCAGTTTTCTGAAAACTGAAGTTATTGTACTTCACCTCCGAAACAAACTATCTAAAGATATAGTTTCACTAGATGGCATTGCCCTGGCCTCCAGCAACACCGTAAGGAATCTTGGAGTTACCTTGGATTACATAAAACAAACTTCAAGGACTGCCTTCTTTCACCTACCATTGCAACAATCAGGCACATCCTGTCTCAAAAAGGTGCAGAAAAACTAGTCCGTGCATTTGTTACGTCTAGGCTACTCTCTAGAGCATTACAGCATTTAGCAGACGCTTTCATCCAAAGCGACTTCCAAATCAGGAGCAATTGGGACACTTCAGCACATAGACAGGAGGAGCCAGGGCTCAAACCAACAACCTGACAGTTGAGGGACAACCTGCCCTACCTCCTGCGCCACAGCCACTTCGCCTCTATTATCAGACTGCCACAATTCTGTCCCTGGTTCTACTCGAGGTTTCTGCTTGTTAAATGGATTTTCTTTTTGCCACTGTTGTCTAGTGCTTGCTCATGGTGGGAATTGTTGGATCTCTGTAAATCAGAATCAGAAATACTTTATTAATCCCAGAAGGGAAATCCTGAGATCCTGAGATATCTACTGTTATGATTTGGTGCTAAATAAAACTGAATTGAAATGTACAGAGAGAAGAGCAAAAAGGAGAGAGACTAGAGGGAAACGGTCAAAGCAGAGCTGTCTATACACATTTGCAGTCAGTGCATGTGTTGCTAGTTAACGTACAGCTAACACCCATTTAGGATATTGGCTATATTGGTATATTGGTTCCAGGTGAAAATCTGCTTCACATTCTGTCTGAACTCACATTTAGTCCTGTTAAACCTCTGACACCACAAGGTTCTGGGTGGATTGTTATACATGAAATGAAATCCCATTAGTAAATTGTACAAAGGAAAGCAAGGTCTTCTTTGCTGACTTTTGGAATGCTCAGTCACGTTACAGGAGATATATAGCTAATTAATGACTTAATAAGGCATGAATGATGCAACATCACAAAAATATACTGAAAGAGAGTTAGTACAAACAGATATGAAGTGTGTGTAATCAGGTATTCTTAAAGATTGTTATTAAACACACTCTGGGGAGTGTGTGTGTTCCTGCTCTCTAGATTATTCTCTTTGAAGCTGATTCCAACATCCATCTCATTAGTTATTCATTGGAAGCTCCATGCTGAATGCACCATCTATGCTAAATACAGTTTGGGGAATTGCATTGTGTGCTGTTGTATGTGAATGACGAGGCATGAAAAGCAATTACAAAAAAGTGTGTGTGAAGTTAACTATGAACTGACTAATGCACAGTGATTATGTATATTTATGTAAATAAGATCATGGTTGAATAAATTAAATAAAAGCAGCTGAACACACATCTGTGTGTGTGTGTGTGTGTGTGTGTGTGTTTATGTTTATGTTTACAGCTGACACATAGGTGGATTATTAGACAATGTGCCCCCTATTGACCAGTTTCTGCACTCACAAGCTTCTCTTTCTTGAAGAATTATGACAATGGGCTTAACAATATGATATCTGCAATAAATTGGGCATCCTCTGATTTTGCAAGGTGTGGGCCCCTCTTATCAAGTAGAGGTTAAATATTTATTTGAATATTAAAAGAGCACACAGTCAAGTGATACACCACAAAAAACAAATAATCAATCAGCGTAGGTTATCTGGCATGCACAATATTTTAAAGAGCATCCTTCAAGAGGCTGCACTCTCAGCTAATAAGATTTCCCCAAATATGCAAAAAATCTACTGCATGGCCATGCAGGTGTATAGTATAATGTTGTTTTTCTTTTTGGATTTCTCCCCAGAGTCAACTCACTTAAAATGTATCATATTTTTTTCTTTCTTGTGACATCTCCAGACTGAATGTTTTGGTTGTTCCTTCAGTTTTTCAGTAGGACATTTGGGGCTCTGTTATTGACATGAATGACTAAGCCCCTTGACAATGCAACAAAAAAAAAAAAAAAAGCAGAGATACATCGACTTCACGCAGAGGCTATGGCTGAGTCCTTGAACCCTTGGGCCTGAGCCAGGTGGGCCTGAGCCAGGTGGGCCAGTTTGGTAATCCACCCATGAGCTGACAGCAGCCATAATCAGAGCGTGAGGAGGACTTTCACCCCCGATCAGTTAGAGGAGATAGAGTGTTTCAACAGAGTCACTACCCAAACATCCAGACCAGAGAGCAGCTGGACTCCCACACCAGGAGGAGAGGAGACAAGGGGACAGGGAGAATATGAAGGAGAGTACAAGAGATAAGGAGAGGATTTCTGTTGTATTATTATTTTATTAGTGGGCTGCAACTAACACTTTGAACTGTTGATTAGATGATCAAACATTAAGTTTGTTGGGCTGAAGACCAGAAGTTTGAAAATGAAAGGACTCTGTTGGTGTGGAGTTACAGACCTCTGTAGCTCACTGCTCCTCTCTGCTGCAGGTTACATTAGCCGCTACTAGCATAACACACCCCAATATCCGACCAACCTGTTGGTGGTCGAGCTGAGTATCTCTGGGCTTTGTGCCCATCATGAGTCCAACAAAGTTATAGTGCACTGCAAAATCTGCAGAGTACTCTTTTAAGAGTGGATCCTTTATATATGTGAGTGTTGTTCAGTAAATCACTGACCTGTACTCACTGGCTGTTCGAGATTCCTTCCACCGGGTTTGGTTCCTACAATGAAATGAAATACACACCTGCTGCTTTCTGTCCTGTTGGTGCTCAGCTCCAGCCCTTCTGGATGAACACCCACGCCTGGTGGTTCACCCAGTGCAGGTCCTCTGGGTGACAATGAAAAATTCTTTACATCTGTGATTTCTTGTAACACTGAATTACCATAACACTACTCCTGTCTTCACAGAACATATGGCTTGAAAGAAATACTTTGTTCTCATCTCTGATTACAAATATTATAGCTACATTTCTTCTTTTTTTGTTATTTTCTTACATTTATATTTAGAAAGAAAAGATTATAACTACAACAATGCTTCTCTACAATGGCTACATTTATGGGAAATACACCAGGTTGGAATATACCAGAATCTTCTCTTCATGCATATACTCCGAGGGCCCAAACCACCTGAAGAACTTTATCTGTGTACGCTCCTATTGAGCAGCATTCATTGGAATTAATGGAACACCATCTTGGAACACTGAAATTATGGAAAAACACATTTTGTGTCTTTCTTTTTACTTTATCATCTCTACTTCAAGGAGTTTAGACTTATTTCAAAAGGACTCTGTAAATGATTCATTTTTGACACTGGGGATTGATTCTTCTGATATTCTCTGTGCCTGCACATCCACAACTGACAATGTCCCTGAGACTTTACTGTTGAACACCCTTTCCACTCCTTCCACTTCCATGAGTTGAACTCTTGACTCTGGCTCATATCAGCGTTTGGGAGGCAGTTAGCCTCATTATGAACTCCGTGTTATCAGGAGGTGCTGAGCTGCTCTCCTCACACAGCACCACACACGTCACTATTAGCTCTCATGTGGTTTGTTTTGCTACCCACAATCACATCACATTATCAAAAGTAGTGCTTCAGTTCAGGGTTAACTGTCAGAAGAGTATTATATGTGACATGACAAAATGATAATATGGTAAAGCCAGCTTTCTTTTTTACTTGTCTATGATTTGAAAATGAGCCTGGACAGCATTCAGTGTGTTCCTGTGTGAAGTAAAGAACTCTGGCTCCTTGCTGTGGCTCAGGATGAGAAGGCAGGAAAACTGTAGATACACAGCTCTGACAGGCGATGGTGCTGCAGACTAACTGTAACAGGCAGAAACAGGCAGCCTAGAGCACCACTTGTTTACTAGCCTTTAAAGAAGTCCTGTGATATTCTAGTTTTCTTATTGTCAACAAATCCTATAAAAAGACCCAAAGCAACATTGAAGGAATCTACTGACAAGTATATTGTCTGTGAATCTTCCTCTGTGCCAGCAGTGAGCCACAGTGTTGCACTGGCTGACATGTTCCTTCATCACCATGAACACACACAATATAGTTTATTTAGACTCAATCCCACACACACCATCCTGCTGCCCCAAATACTTAATAGAGACCAAAATGTGGACTCATCCACCCAACAAACACACTATGTCCTCATGTTTAGTAAAACATAGTGACTAGATGTTTTAGGAAATTACTTATTTTTCTAAATTTAAACTATACATTTGTGAGGTGTTTTTAGATTTATATCTTCAATAGGAACCAATGGGCTTGGAGCTGACAGCTAGGGAAGTCAGACAGGATAGCAGAAGAAAGTATAAAACAAAATAATAAAGGCCAGACGTGTGCTCTATTTGATTAAAACATTTTGGTGTTAGAAATATATTCCCCTACAATCCCTCCCACACAGGTGACAAGTATGGACTCATATGTACAGTGGAACAGCACATTGTTTTATGCTTTTTCAAACTCTTTGTGCAGTTATATATTACTTCAGTTTAAGACACACCTGAAGCTCACACTGCGGTCAGAAATGAAATCTAATAACAGAAATCACAGATGTTTCAAAAAATAGTTCACATGAAAAAAAAAAGGAATGCATGATGACAATAACATATCAGCCTATGAAGGGTATTTAAAGATACTATATGTAGATGCTTTTTTGTTTTTCTATCACAGCATCTCTCAAATGAGTCTCATTGCATATGGTTTTGTTTGTAGAAAGATAAAACCATCATGTTACGTGTTGATTTCAGTCCATATATAACATGAAACGTTTCATGTTTTACACCCTGTGACAGCAGGTAAAACATGTGATAACAGTATAACAGTAGCTGTGAAATTGTTTTGATAATACACAGGAACATTAACTCTAACAGCAGCTGAATGAACTTCAGACTGTGACGTCACTAGTGAAGCAGCTTCCTCCTGCCACTGACTCGAGTCCACAGGCTGCGGGCCTTCTGGGCGATGGTCACCCTGCGGGGCAGACGGAGGCTCCTCAGGGGCTCCCTGATACATGCCAGCACTCCTGGATCTGCGGGTTGGCCCAGGTATTCATGGGAAATGTAGTTTATTCTCCTCAGCTGTTTGCTGTAGTAGTTCCTCAGGTGACAGAGCTCCTCGGCTGCGGTCTCAGACATGATGGAGGCCTGGGAAGGAGAGCTGGGCACAGTGTGTGTGTCTGCGTCACCACCTGGGGGTGGAGAGGGAACATCTGCTGCTGCCACGTTAGCGCGGGGTTTCCTCCTCACTCTCTGAGGGGTGGTGGATTTACGTTTGGAACAGGGTTTAACTGGATGTGACGGTGTTTTCTGACCATCACTATTATCAATAATGTTAATTTCAACATCAACCTCAATTACATGCTGAGGCATGACGGATCTCTTCTCCTCCTCCTCTCCATGTCTGTCTGTCAGCTGTTTGTTTGCGCTCTCTGTCCGTTTGTCTGTCTGGCTGACTGGCTTCAGGTCTTGTTTCCTCGACATGTTCCTCTGTTCCTTAAATTGTTCCTGTTTGTCCATGGCAACGGGATCAAAGGTCATATCAATCTCCTCTTCAATGGCTTTAACAGCTGATGTGTCCTGTAACCATGAAAACCAGTGTGAGACAACAGTAGAAAAGTGTAAGCGCATTAATCCATCCTCCTGGTATAACCCAGAGGAAGCACTTATAGAGAAACAGGCCAGTTTAATCAGTCACCATAACATGTATTACTTATTGTCCTTTTAGACTAATTTGCAAAAAACAAAAGTACAGTAACAGGCAAAAGGTTTCCATAATGTACCGTTTGCTAATGAGAACAAATGGACCGTGTTAGCAGAGCCAGTGTGATGAAATGTTAGTCAGTTAGTGGCAGCATGCTCCTGAGTATGGACATTGGCACCAGAGATCATGAGTAACAGACTTGGGCGATACTCAGATTTGACAACTGTCAGAGTCAGATGGAACCATTATGTCCCAAAATGTGTTTCATAGGGCTTTTTTATTAAAAATGCAATATTCCATCTGTCCATATTCAAAATTCAGTGTATATGTTTATTAGATCTGTCTTAGTGGCTAAATGAGACTACAGAGTCATCGGGACATTAAACATTCCAAACACAGAAACTCATCTGCTCACTCGTCCGTCTTTACAGCCTTGTTGTGTTTATGCAAATTATTCTAACTCAAACTTTCCCAAAGGATTTTCTAGAAGAGGTAAGTAAAAGGTAAATCAAATTACAAGTCTTTGTTGATCTTGATCTTTGGTCTGAACTGGGTTTATGTGTTCAAGTCATTTTTGTGATCAGAAAGATTTCACCCAATCAAATTAACCTATACAAAACAGCAACAAGAGGTTGTGGTGACGATAATGTCCTTTTATCGCCCAAGCCTGCTGGTTAGGAACAATTAGATAATATCATGCATATTATTTTACAACTTCTAAAAGCATTTATATATTCTATTTATAAAAACACATTCTCAGTGTTTATTAATCCTCCAGCGCTCTGATCCAAATGTGAAGCATGGGGTAAAAGCCTGGACAGTGCCAAGTAAGTGCCAACAGAAGCAAGTAAACAGAAATAAGAATGATGGACTGTACTTTGTCAGCTTGTCTTCTGGACAGGGTGGGGGTTAAGGGAGGGCTGTCTTGACTTTCTTGGACACAGGGGCGTCGCCAGCACTTTGAACTGATCTCTTTCCCCCTTTGGCTTTGCCCTGGCCATTCACAGCTTTTACCTGCAGGTCATTAACAACAGTCTTTACCTGAGAGGGTTCAAAGAGCTACACGGAGCGGACGAGGGAACACTAGAGGAGACGACATGGGACAGCCTGAATACCCTTAATGATTCCATTTACAAGAATATAAAAAAGCAGCAAACCTTTGACTAATGTTTGGTATTTTAACTTCATAAGTGACTTTAAGGTTAAATACTTTTAACTCAGGGCCCACTTACTAGCCTTTTCCATGTCTAAAAGGGCATCGTTATCATCCCATACTTCGATCACATGATGACAAAAACGCCAAATCTATTACAACTAAGCCATTTTCAATTTGCGCACACTTCGAGACCATGATAAAAGTCCAGAAACAGAAAAACGATAAGTGGACTTTGAGTTAAGAGTGTTTTGTCAAACTACTATTTAAGGAGAGGTCAAGAGTGAACTTTCACACTTTTAAAAATGAAATGTGTGTCTAAAATTTATCAATTTAAATATAATTTTAAATAATTCATTTCTGTCCGATTATTTAACTGACTGATCATTTATAGTAATTTAAGCATCACTGTTTGTTTATCATGAAATAAACATAACTAACAGCTGTGCCACATTTCAATGGACAAAACAGAAAAAACTAAACTAGCTACGTGTAGAGCAGCTGTGGTGAATCTATGATTAATCACGTTAGGGTGCTAATGATCAGCAGCAGCAGCTGCGTGGTAGCACTGTGAAGGTTATTTTTATTTTACAGACTGTAAAGTCTTAAAAATAAATAAATCACAGTTTGAACAGACTGAATGAGTGGGGTTCAGTGTAAAAGTCCCAACATCCAGCGTCAGTTCTGGTATGGATTTGGATTATGGAGTATTTTAAAATGACATGGAGGAAAGACATCAGCCACACGCTGGACAAAGAACAAACTGGTTAGAGACGTCACAAAGAGAACAGAGGGGATTTGAAGAAAAGTTACATCAGTACACAAACACAGGAGATACGGAAACATGTTTTTAGTGGAGCACTTAAGAGAAGAGCTCCACATTTACTGTAGTAAACAATATTTTTGCCCATTACTTGCTTGTCACAGACAGATAGTTTTCACAGTATACGGTGGCCAATATGCCCAGCTGAATTTTTTAAAGCACGTCAGCTGAATGAGAAGAGAAATATGTTTTCTTCTGTGTACTGTTATCAGAATCTTTACGCTTTGCTTTAAGATTCCAGTATCAGTCGGACTCTAAAGTTTTCACATCACATATAGCAGCTTAAAATGTGACTATGAACCATCTGCAAGAGTCTTTTGAACCAGCTCACATGTTCATGTCTATTAAATACTGACAAAAATGTTGATGTTCAAATTACCACGACAACAATTGTTAAATTTAGATTATTTCTAGTTTTTTCAGATGTCACACCAGAGAATTCAGCTGAAAATGACTTGTGTGGTTTTGAAAAGAATAAACAGATTGAACAGACTACTACACATTCCTAAATAACTAAAAGTGCAGGGAGAAGCAGGAAAAAGGGCCTGTATTCATCAAGCATCTCGTAGTAGGAAATCACTCATTGTTACTGATACACTTTTGGTCTTTCCTAACTTGGGAAATCATTACCATCACACCCAATGTTTTGGAGCCGCAGAGGTGAGGTGTCCTAAACAGCAAGAGACGGTGTTCAGGCAGATGTTCTGTGAGAGGACAGATGTTTTGGGGACGCTCTGTGACATTACACTTATTAAAAAGACACATGATGATGCCCTCACAATGTTTCTGGAATAGGCAAACTGCAGCTGTGCAACAGTGATGATTCTCTGAAGTCACTAATCAAACTTTGATTGCACTTATGTGCTTCAAAATGAGCACAATGAGGGTCGTCAGTGAGAATGGACTTAGTCACCTGCAAGACGAAGGATATCTCAATTTAATTACAACCAGTAACATTTAATGTACACCTACTTTAATTACTTTAACTGATTTCAAATAATAGCGGCGCTTTACTCTTTGAGAGATATGTTCATGTTGTTATTTTCCAACACTGTGTGACATTACAGAAATAACCTGTTTTGTCTGCAGGTGGGGAACACAGTTGAAAGAGGGATGGACAGCGGAGTGGACAGCCTGCGAGTGTCTGTGCAACGTGTACAAGATGCAACACTGTAATCAGCTGTGAAACAATGTGGTCAGACAGGTCGGACCGGGCGTTTTCTTTTTTAACTTACATATAGATTATGTGTGAGTGTTTACTTACACTCTGGCACATTTATAAATAGCATTAGGAGTTCATTTGAATGAATGTGCATGTATAATCTTTGTAAGTCTAAGTCTACTGTCTAATGTTTCAAACTGCAACAGTCAGAAAGCTACAACATGTCTCCTTCTTTGCAGCTGAGGGTTGTAAACCGGCAGCATCACACTCTCCTGGCCGTAGTGCTTGTCCTTGCCTTTGTCTGTGTAGGAGGTTCAGTAAATCTGCAGTCCTGCTCTGACTTACACGTTTTCACTCCTAGATTCATTTTCCGTGTGATTCCGAGGAGTGGTACAGAGATGATAAATACAGGCCCCGGTTTTTATTGGATGCGGCTATCAGACCCAACGTCTACACATTTCCAAGGAGATACTGTTAAAAACACCTGAACAAGCTGTTATGCACACTTTCTCTTCATGTCACCCAACCTGTAATATTCCAATATAGTCTTTGGTTTCATTTTTACCAAAGATGAACTCGAGGTTTCAAACCCCAAACCATACATAGGTATGAAGCAATATAGTATCGTATATAGTATAATATAGTAGAACATGTGTTTGTGTGATATTTTACTGTGGGCAGCAGTTACTCACCACAGCAGATCCAGTCCCTGTTGTCCTCATGTTCATGCTGAGTGTGTGAGTCTGGCTCTTCAGCAGAGGAGCTTTGCGGCCCAGCTTCATGTAGACGTAGGTAGTGTACGGAGTGAAGCTAAAATCCTCTCTGAAGTCAACAGCACAAACCAAACGAGCAGACAGGGAAGAATTACATACTAAACTTCAAACCAAACTGGTCCAGAACCTGCTCTTATCTGCAGTGCACATACATTGTATCTACTAAGAGAAGCCCAATTACCAATAATTACTGTCCAATATTAACACATGTATCTGTATTGGTGGAATCTTTGCAGGTAGGGCACAGATTAGTCCTGTATATATGATAGGAAATGGACAAATGTCTGCAGTCTTCCATAATTTGTTACACAAACTGTCCAGAGGAATGTTCTGTTGACGAGCTACACCAACCCAAACCCCCAGACTCCATGTGCTTCGAAGTCTCCAAAGCCTGACTGTCTGTTGCAGTAAGGACAAAGTTACAAGATAACACAAAGGTTCAGATTTGTCTGACGTTTCCTAGCCTAAATATGAAGGTGTTGTCCTCCCAATGTTTTTAAAGTCGCTGGGCGATTGGAGGAAAACATCAGTTTGAAATTTTTCTGACCAATACTGTGACTAGAATTTAAATTGTAATTAATGAAACTGTTCCTGTATTTGTTTACACCATTTTAAACAAGATTTAAAAAACTGACCAATTTAAGCTATTAAGATATTACATTTATAGTATAGCTGACTTTAGTAAGTAATATTTAGGTGGAGTTGTTGCTGTTAATTAACTACAGCCGAGTAAATGGCAAAATCAGCAGTGGCCTACTAAGCTTGTTACTGCTTGTTAGAAAAATTTAACTCAAATCAGGATATACATTTTTTTTTCAGGAGGATTCACATACTTTGTAGCATTCAAGCCACACTACAAGATAAATACAAACAGAACATGACGAGTCACCTCAGGTATCTCTGCAGCAGCAGCCGCACAATCACAGCTTCAACCTGCAGGCGAGACATCGTGGTGGTCTGGATCATCTTCCTGCGCTTGGCTGGGCCTTTCCCCATCCACGCCTCCACCAGCTTCAGAGGAGTCAGCTTCTCATCCATGGACTCCGCTAGCTCCACGATCTGCACCACGTGCCTGGCATGCTGTGTTATGTCCACGGCGGTGTAGTCTGGAGGGGGAGAGGAGATGATCACCAACTTCAATTTAGAAACGATGGCTCACACATGCAACCATGAATTTTATTCAAATATATGAACACACACACACACACACACCTTTTGCATGGCGGCAAGTATCACACATCTGGTTGCATCCTTCATCGTCCCACACCTCATCGAAATAAACAGCCATGAGAGAGCGCCGGCACCTTCGCACAGCAAACATGACACTCAAAGTCATGCACCGATACATGGATGTAATTTTACCTTTGTGTGTGTGTGTATGTATGTATGTATAGTCATCTTTACTTTTCTTTTTATACATATTTGTCCGAGCATTGTTGGAAGCAGAACAGAAAATGGCATTGCCAACGACTGCTTCATTTTAATTGTTGTGCATATGACAACAACTTAACGCAAT
>JAVQJD010031815.1:0-16829 GCA_036023655.1 Nannoperca australis | reverse complement strand
GTGTGTGTGTGTGTGTGTGTGTGTGATGCGTAAAGTATGACTTCTTTGTTAGACTCACAAGAGTTACAGTTGACACGCCAGCAACGCCAGTGTATGCAAGTAACATGGCATATATGATTTTATCTCAACAGTCCAGTGAAGCAGAGGTTGTTTTTGTGTCTCGAGAATATAAAGAGATTGTGGCACAGAGGAAGGTGTAGGCCTACACTTACACATGTAGGCCTATTTACTGGTTTTACGCAGCGCCCAAAAGAAAAGCTGGCTAAAACTACACACACTTAAAATACATTATTATTGTATGCATTTATTTGAAAATAATTGCTAGAATTATCACCATATCACTGTAGGATTGTTAAAATTAACCAAATTTAGCACTGCCCTTTAATCCTTGACTCATTTTTCCATTTTACGCATAATCTTTCCGGGCGTATATGTCCATCATATTAATCGTTTAAATGCTTTTATATCACATAAACTTGTATCATTCTAGGGAATAAGTAAATATAAAGTTCCCATACCCGTGTCTTGACTGGCCACTGCAGACAAGACACGATATACTTGACAGGTGCCATTAAAAAGCCTCACTCTACCTGCTTTGCGTGCAAACACAACAACAGCGCATATTCACACCTATGACGAACTGTACTTACCTTTAGTGGACTTTGCTGGTCTTTCTTTGTCGTGGTCTTCCGTCTCGTCGGCTGAGGAGGCTTCTGCGTCCGAGGACTCGCGTGCCTCCTCGGTCCCCGGTGCAGCGTGAGGCTGCAGGTCTCCGTTTCCCGAGGACGCGGGCTCCGCGGTGTTCTTCCCTTCCTGCGCCGTGGCTGGAGCAGAAGTCGAGGTTGGTTGAGTGTGGAAGCGAGCAGGAGCAGCGGGGTGTTGGCCAAAATGCGAATGGGAAGGGTTCGGCTGGGGGCCGTTGCTGTTGTAAAGTTTATGAGAATGTGCGTGCGTCTGAGACAAGCGGAAGTAGCCCGGCACAGGCACCGAGCCCCCGCTGCCGCCGTCGGTAACTGTACAACTCGATCCGAGGCCGGCTGTAGTTAACCTAGAATATGTAAGATCTTCCGGGGTGGAGGCTTTGGGGCACTTCGGCTGCTCATACAGGCAATAGGTGCTCTCTTCCTTAATGTTCTGCGGGAACGAGCAGGGCGCGACCTGGGGACCCACCGGGTGCTCTTGGTCCATTCGACATGACCTCTGCGTGTCCATCCACATTTCCATGCTGGACATGTACGCGCCTGAGGCGGAAACCATGTTCTGGCGACCCACCTCGCTCCGCTTACCCATACCTGGGAAGTATCCATAGTTGTGTAGTCCGTAAGGCACTTCTGTAGCTGTGCTATGGGGCACGCACACCGCGCTCCCAGTGTAGTGACCTCCGCCGCTCTCGGTGCGACCACTGATCAGAGAATCCACTAAAAACGCATTTCCTGACGGGGTGTCCGAACATGACATTATTGTGGTGTATTTTGGCGAGGGGAGAAGATAGCCCTTTCTGGCTGACATTTCTTGTGCAAAACATGCTGGATATGATTAGAGGCACCCCCTCCCCGCCGCGCGGACTGTAAAGCCAATGGGAAGGCTGGAATACGGGCAGTCCCTCCCACTCCGCGGCTACGTAGCAGCCGGAGCGATATCCATCATGGAGCTGAGGCAGAGAAAGGAGACAGCACAGCAATCAGTGTGTTCCCTCACCTCGCCTTAATGCACCACCATTAGGCCGTAGAAGGGGCGAGGTCCAACACGATAGAAAGTTTAAAAATGCATGTGTATTTAAAAAAAAAAATCTGCATTTCATAATGAATTCATGCTTTGAAATCGCCTTCCAGCTGTACTAAACAATACATGATGTCTGAAGCACTTTTCTACATGCAAATCAAATGTTACCACAAAGCTCAACATTAAGTGCAACAGTAGAAGCATCAGATGTATAAAACCTCAAGCTGATAAATAGCTTTAGTGAGAGTGGTGGCAGAGAGAATAAAACTACAAGAATACAAGACCTTTTCGTTCCAACACTAAAAATACGCGTCTACATTAAGGAGATATGGCCTTAATGTGGAAAATCAAGTTTGAAACAGGGTTTCAGAAACCCACCAACAAATAACAAAGCCATGGGACTTAGTGGCAATAAAATGTTTTTTAACAGTAGGGAGAATTTGCCTTTGGCGAAATGACTTGGCAAGAAGGCGTTTTATATGGTGCATCCTTTAGCCTCAAGACAGCCTGAACTCTTCCGCAGTAAAAACAAAGGTGTTAAGACTAATGTTGCCTGGACATAGAACAAAGTGGCGGGCTATGTTTGATATTTTTCACTTTTTTTATTGTAGTTTATTCATGTCTCCACAGGGAAGGTCTCTAAAGTAGTTTCTATCAAGTTTACATAGTTTTTCTGTTTTGGTTTACTCCTAAAAAAATGCTGTTTTACATCAAACAAAAGTCTTTTTAAGTTAAGGTTTTTGGACTAATATTGAATTATGTGAAATTCATGACGATGGACAAGGCTAACTCCGTGCATAGAAAACGACGAACCAACCCTGCAAGCAGCAATTAAAAGCAATGCGAGTTACATTAACGGGAAAAAAGCATTTAAACAACAAATAAGTGGCGTAGAATTTGACGAATTACTGCACCATTCAAACATTAAATTCTAGAAATAACATATATAACAGTATATACAGTAAATCCCTTTATTACAGCCTGTGAGGCAGTGGTTCTCTACAAATAATAAAACATATGTGCTTATAACTTTACATTTCATGTAGAAACATGAACAGATGTCCGATTGATCTATTTGAAATTAGGATTTGTATTAATGTATACATTTTATTATTTGTGTATTTGGGGTATTTTCCTTAATTTGAGCTATGGAAGTGAGTTCCTCTGCACCCGACCAGTCATTACGCACAGCACTGGGGGGAAAAAGCTAAACTTGCATGTACTTTCGTTCAAAGACTATAAGAACAATGCATGGTTCGGGTGTACAGCAGTATTTATCTGCTGTATTTATCTATAAAAATTCGAATTTGTTAAACTGCCAAAATATTGATCACGGCGCTGTGAATGAACAGGCACAGTGTGCTACAGCAAAGCAGACATAAATGTTACACATACAAGTCATCTTGTCGATCCAATTTGGGGCAATAAGGGCCACAATAAAACTCCCCTTCCATCTCGTAGTGTCCTTGGCCATGTGCACTCTATTGCTCTCCCCAGGTTGAAGTTAATCTCGGCCAGCTTTGCCATTACCAGGCCCAGGTGGCCGCTACAGCCCCCCGGGTTTGTTTGCAGCCTGTTGTGGGCTACAGAAATGAGGACATTTGGGAGAAATTCGTAAATTGAGCCCATTTAGGTTTTCAAACAGTTCGACATTGACAGCTCATTTATGTACACCGGCCTAGATTTTTAGCGCGTCGACCGTGGACATTTGTCACTCCCTCCTGCTCAAAACGCACATATTTCAAATGACTAAAATGCCTGGAAGCCGTTTGAAGGATATTTATGTGTATATGGATGTAATACAGTAATCCATTCCAAAAAGAAAAACTATACACTCCAGAAATGCATAAAGCAAAGAGCATTTCTTGAAGTGTGGGAGTTTGTACAGACGAAGGCCGCGCGCCGAGCATTTACGGTTGTGAATTACCCCCCCCCCCCCCCCCCCAACCCCAAAAAACAGCAAAATAATCCACAACAACGTTGACCTACTAAACACAGACAAACCAGCAGCATTAGGTCCAAAGCCTGTGTACTTTCCCCCACTGCGTCCGGTTCCTTATGGGACACACGAGCCAGTAAGGAAACTAAATACATCAATTAATTATGTGTGCCAGGTATTAAATTGTTCTGGCCTGCACACTTCGTGGTGTTGTACTGGCACGGGGGCCTATCGATATCTTTGTGTTACAGTTATTAATTGTAGCTATTAAATCTTCATTTTCACAGCTGCCCGGCTATTATATCCTCAAAACAGTTTACTCTGACCACTGGCTTTGATCCGGCCCATATAATCGCGGCCGAAGAGGCCGTTTGAGTCGTATCATGTTCGTCCCGAGTGCAGTTATGGACAATAATGCGGCGTTTTATTACATCCAGCGGAAGCATTTATTTTTCACGAGAGACAAAAGGAGAAAGAGACTCGGTCCACACGCATTAACGTCCAGAATGGCCACTCGACACCGATAGCCTGATAGTGCAGCTCCGTGTCAATGACAGGAAGGAAAAGGGAGACGCGGTTGCTGCCCTATCGCCATCAAATCGGCTCTTCTAATAACGGCTTTTATACGCTTGGCACGTACACACTGTGTCATTTGGTAGGACGTCACGTGCCGTTAGTGGATTCTTTGAAGAGGAAGAACACGAAGAATGATCATGTACAAGCCAGCTGCTGGGATTTCAGATGAGCTGCATTAGCACGAGAACCATCTGAAACATGAAATCATTTGCTTTGTGTCCAGCCCCCACTGCTCACTGCTGTGTCGTTACGACAGGACTAACTGCACCCACTTCTTAACAATTAAAGCAGACTTCTCCCAAATCCAAAACATTTGTGGTTCGACCGGACGGGGGTTGCAGATCTCTCCAGGTACACGCCGGCCACGCTGTACTTCAACCATTAAAAAGCTCAAGCTCAGCAAAATGAATAGCACATGCAAGCATGAAGGCTTGGCACAGATGTGTTGCCTTATTAGGGCCCCCAGGAAGAGTTTCTCTACCGCACAGCCCGAGTGAGCGCCGCAGAGAAATGTGGAAACTGAACTGCGTCTCAAACTAGCAGGCCTCGCATGCAAGAGGGGAATCTAAGGGCCGCGTGTGCCCAAGGGCTTGTTCTTGCAACAGAGCAAAGTATCGAGCTCCAGGCTGTGTTGGCAACTTTTACCTGCGCGCATTCGAGGTGGGCTCGCGGACGAAAAGATCCACGGCCGTGACATTGGTCCCAACAGCGCCTCCCAGTGGCAGAGGAGCGTCCCATCCCGAGTGCAGCCGCCGCCACTGAACTGATTCGAGGCGGATAAACCACGCGAGGGGGAAAAAGCCTCTCAAATGAAGTCGATGCAGCGAGCAAGCAAGCAGAGGCTTCTCCTGCCCGTCCTCTCCCCGTCGGTGCTCTCGCCTCCTTGGTAACACAGTTAATAACCTTGGGTCTCAGACGGTTTATTGCACTGCACTCCAATTGTACAAATGCCCCAGACTCTCAGACAGCTTTTATGGCCGCGTTGCTGCGGCAACGGGGAGGATGTCCCGTAATTAGGGACGGAATTCCAGCGCGCAGTAAAGGATGCGCAAGGCAAGGCCGGACTATGGCAGAGAGGCAACCATAAACTTCAGCCTCTCTCCCCGCGTTTATGGCCCTTTTGACTGTCATATATGAACGCCAATGCGCTGCGGCTAGCTCCCATAAACACAGCGATAACAACAGCAAACATGGCGACCCTCGCCAAAGGAGACTGCTGTTGGAAGAGGGTTTCCAAAGCCAATCAGCGAAATGGCAGCTTGAGAGTGAGAGACAACGAGCCACGAGTAGAAAATAAAGTGGGAATGTTGAAACGCGGAATGTTTTGCAACAGTAAAGGTTATGGAGGTAGATTTTTTTTTTTAAAGTGGAACTATATCCACAGCGGTTCAATAGCAAAGATTTTCTTTAGATGCAATGCAAGAGTTGTAAAATGTTTTATATGGCTCAAATTATGTAGAGACGTGGTTCAAAATAAGTACAAAACACAATCAGAGCACAAGAATAATAACATTTCTTTTTTAGTTTACATCCAGACTTTGATCTATCGAAGCCCATAAAGATCATTTCATAGCATTTAACAAGACAATTTCGACAGCTTCATTATAGAATGTCTTACTAAAAAGAAAATCAGGTTTCATTTGCATCAGGTAGTGTGTGTGTGTGTGTGTGTGTGTGTGTGTGTGTCTATTAGGTTGGACGGTTCATAATTTGCATGCGAGCCCTCAGGTCTGGGTCTGTTGCACCTCAGTGTTTTTTAATTGTTTGCTATACACAAAGGCACCCAATTGTGATAATTCCACTGCAGGCGTGAGTGGAATGAGTTGATTTTGCGCGCAGATCCGCCAAAATGTGTTACGGATCTACATTTCTTTTAAAGGAAAAGCTTGTGAAAAATAGGCAGAACAATGACCACGCAGAAGTATTGTTTTTTTTTTCAATAATCTTTTCATTGGTTTATTTGGAAATATAATATAATAGACAATAGTTTGGGCATACCAAGCAATTGATTCAATGCGATGACCCTGGCCAGTCTTGTCCTGACAGCACACTTGAAAACGTTGCTTTTTGTTATCTACTTTAGACTACAAGTACCAAAGGACCACGAGTCATGAGAAAAATATTCTGTTATGCGTATCAATATGAGACCGAAGAGGCCCGCTGCATATATACCTGTGTGAATATGTTGGGCGTGTACCTCAGTGCAACTCCACACGGATCCAGTAGACAAGCTTATCTCTCTGGTTTGGCCTGCATTATCAATACTAGGACTGATAGTCTCCAAAAAAAAAAAAAAAAGGGACCAAATGGATAAAGGTGTTTAAAGGTACGCAAAATATAAATACTTGTAGCCTTCTGCAGACTGCAGGAAAAACGACAAAAGCTCGTTTTGAGGTCAGCCCAGACTGAACACGGAATCCCAGTAGCCCGCATGTAATAATGGACTTTGACTTGGTTAGCCGTGGCATGAAAAGGAGATAGTAAACGAGAGGCTACAAAATAAATAAGCACACAAAACAAACACATTACATTCTCATCCGTTCGGACTCATTATTTGGTCACACCAATATATACTCAATTATTAAAGTCGCCATCTACTAATCCCACCACATTTCTGATTTTAAAAACAGAAAGAAAAGCACAGGAAAATAAATCTTTTGATTACAAAATACACTGGCTCAGTCAATTAGTGACTGCAAATTTTTTGCCCGCGTGAAAGGAAAATTAACACGGCGTCTGTGAGTCACAATAATATTTTCATGGGCCTTCGCAAGCACACAGTCTTGGCGAGGACAACAAAAATAAAATCCGCTTCGACATTTTACCCCCAAAAAACTGAGTTTGAAAGGCGGAATCAAAGTCCTCAGACTGTCTTAATTCATGCTCGCACTGTAGTTCGTTCAGATCACAGGATACCTGTTGTCCTCGAACTTGAAATGAACCATTGAGCAGTGTTGCTGCTGCTGCTGCTGCTGCTGCTGCTGCTGTCGCGGCCATTGTGGTACACAATGTACACTGGGAGGGAGTCACAGCCGGAGAGCCAGTGTCTGTAAACGGAGTCAGTCCCGCAGCACAGGACTTTGAAGAGCTGCGACGGTGCCGTGTGTGACCCCTAAAGCAGAGGGTTAGACGTGTAATATTGTAACCTATCTCTGTTCAGCTTCTTCTCCTTCATGCGACGGTTCTGAAACCAAATCTTCACTTGTCGATCGGTGAGGTTGAGCATCCGAGACAGTTGCATGCGTTTCTCCTTGTTAATGTACACGCTGAAGAAGAATTCTCTTTCAAGTTCTCTGATCTGATATTTGGAATAAGGGCACCTTTTCTTGCGGGTCCTCTGTCCATCTGGAAGGCACAAAAAACAAAGAGAGTACACCGGTCACAAAAAAAAAAATATATATATATATATATATAAACATTTCATATTAGCCACGACTATGTTACACAAAAAAAGATTTATACGCCCTGGACGTCGCCCAGATTGCGCACGAGCGGTTCCTCTACACAAAGCATTAATAACATATTTCCCATTTTAACATTTCATGTGTCATATGTGGTGATATTATATTACACTGGAAAGATCACAAAAGCATTGGTTCGCTAGACAATACACTTGGGCTTTGACCTTTTCTAGCAGGGGAAAACAACAAGCTCCCTTTCAAATAGAAGCAATACTTAATAATAACAGCAGCTACAGGAATGGAGGCCGTGCTTTCTTCATGCAGTTTATATAAAATTACTGGTTTTATAGGACACTTAAATGGAAAAATATACAAATGGGAACACAGAGTCCATGATAGCTTTAAAACAAGAGCTCGTGTCTGCTAAACCTCCAACCAGAGGCACCACCCTCATTACATGCAAGTGCTCTTTCAACGCAAAGAAACCGTGAAACCAGCACGTTCATAACACATGGAATTAACGCAGGTCTGCATTAGGACTTCACATTCATATCTGGGTGCTTTTTGGAAACGTCACGGAGTGTTATAGAAAAATCGCCGTCCCGGCGTCTTTCACGGCCAATTTCAATTCCAAACACGTGATCCTGCAGTTTATAACAAAGTTTTGTTGGGGGGTGGGGGGTCTACGGGCCCTCTATAAACCTTATATGCTTATAAAACAGCATATAAAATGTTTAACAGCAGCGCGCAAGATTGCAAACTTTCTCTCATAACCAAGGCGCTGACTTTAATACGTACTGCTGCTGCTGCTGCTGGATTTCTCCTCATTGTTGCCGGAAGATAACTCCGGGCTGCTCGTCTCATCCCGCGGATCCTTCTCCTCGGTGTCCCTGCACGACGGCGCGTCCTCCGGCGCGGAGCTGGGCTGCTTGGTCGGGGTTTTGTCCCCCGAGAAGCCATTTGTGGAGGAGCTCTCCGACGCGTTCCCGTACGCCGTCTCGTAAAACTGGTCGAAGGCTTGTGGCAGCACGCCATTTCTGCCCACGTTCCCGTAGAAATTTGTGGCAGCGGAGCCGGCGCTGGCGTGGTGGTGGTGGTGGTGGTGGTGATAAGCGGCGGCGGCGGCCGCAGGGCTGTTTTTACCGAACATGTCTCCTACGACGGCAGTTTGCGCCGACAGACAGTCCCGGTGCACCATGTCCTCCGTGCTGGGGTAGCATTGGGGCAAGTTCCCCCGGTGCGGCCATTTACCGGACGCGTCAATGGCTGCATAGTCCCTGAACGTCACCTCTCTGACGGGTTGGACCTGCGGCAGGTTAGAGGAGTAGGAGTATGTCATGGGGCGGGTGGACGGGGTCTGGGACAAAAACGAGGGAAGACCGGAGAAATCAGCCCCCGCCGATACGTAATAAGTGCAACTGGGCAAATACATGTTCGATCCGACTGGGACCCTTTCGTCAAAATCCATCATCGTAGTTCACCCTCTACTATAACTCTATGTTGTGGTTTGATTCCTCTATAGCCGCCCTGAACATGGCTCTGAAGCGCCGTGCCTCCTGCCTCTTTGAAGCAGGTTCGCCAAGCAGAAATTTGGAGACGTAAGCTGACGTGGAGAGCCATCTCCATCCACTCCACGGAGGAGGCGGTCACGTGACCACGCGGCAGAAATTGACAGATTTTCAGGCTGTGTATTTTGTGTGTGCCTGCGCGCGTGTCTGTGTGGGTGTGTAGGAAAGAGAAAGAGTGTGTGAAAGTGTGTGTAGGAGTGTAAGAGACATGACTGCTATGTGTCCTAAAGCTTGACATTGGTGGTTTATCGCCATGTCGGCTTAAAAACGAATTCCTTTGCATGCAATGAAGTCAGAGTAAGACTATAATTTGATGCTGGCTGTTGGAAGAGGGAAGAGAGCTTTCAATCGAAGCTTTCACCAAAATATCATTATCAATTTCCCAGAAGTTCTGTGCTTTTCTTCACTCAAACCGCCCTGAAAAGATATGTGTGCGCATTTTAAGCTTTTGTTGTTCGCCTTGTTTTGAAGTTATGTATACAATGCGTGAAAAAATAAAAAAGGTTTCTGAAAGCTAACCTGCCCGAGCCGTACCTGACAGTGACATTAACTAAAGCAGAATTACTGTGCACAGATAACACGGACCTGAATTGGAGCAAGGAGCCAACCAGCTTATCTCTAAAGTCTGCTTTTAGAAATGTCTTAGTCATCATCATTTGGTGGTTTTACAACACAGCATTTGGCCCAGTGGGCATTTGGTTATCAGGGTCATGTTCAAAGTAGCGGCTAATGTTTCAACTGGCTACAGCCTTGTGTTTGTACCAGGATAACAAAGACCAGACTGAAATGTCGACGAAATAAATACAGAACACGGTGTTAAAATGGATTAGTGAACAGAATACAAATTCAAAGCAAACCCACGAGATTTTGGTGTTCCGTGAAACCTCACACCAAGAAACAAGCCCTTCGAAATGTAATGTTTAGATTAATACATACATTTTATTATTATAGTATTGTGTGTTAATTTATTTGTGAGTAACTTCAGAAACCGACATATACTTCTCAGAAAGGACCGGAGGATCACCGAGGAAAATACGCAAAACAAATGGATAGTGTGTGAGTCATTGAAACACTCTGGTTCAATGGTCACAAGCCATAACCTTTTTTAAAATTAGACATTTATATTTTTGTCTTTTTGCTCTGTTTTGCTTCATATTAATATTTAATTTAGCCACTAAAAGCTCCAAAAGTCGAAACATTCAAAGCCGCTCCACTTTTACGCACGGCTACGTCTTTACGTTTTGGTGCACGTTCATGTTTGGGTGAATAATTTCCATCAGATCCCTATTTTTATTTTCATGTTTTTCCCATGACGCATATATACACACTAGTTTGCGTAAATCCCATCAACACACAAAACAAGAGGTGGACATGTTGTTTCTGAATGGTTCATGCAGAATTAGAAAATACTAAATAATGCAGTTATAGCTAGAAATACACACCCAGCACTTTCTTCGCGAATCTATTTTAAAATCCTGACCGTGAGCAACCTAAATATCTTGAGACTATAAATTGTCACGCAGGAATATGCAACAAATTTTTGATTTAAAGTTTACTTTCCACTGAAGCTAAAGTAAATTCAGATAGTATCTTTTGAAATGCAGCAATCTCCTTCTATTTGAGTTGATAGACACGTCCTCGTCCACATTTCCCTGGCTCTCTGTTCTGAGGCCACCGTGGAGCTTGTTTTGAACAGGCTGCAACTTGACTCTAATGTGCTGTGAATGAGAGACCTGAGCTCGGATTAAGACCGCCGCGGCTGGCCTGGCCCCACAGCCCGATGTCCACACGGGGATCCAAAGGGGCTCCCGATGGCACACGTGAAACACAACCTTAAAATATCGCACACACTAAGACGGCGAAAGCACCAACTAACGCCCCGAGAGTGCATCAAAACAGGGGGGGGGGGGCACAAGTCTGTGCTTGCCACAGTCCTGCTCGCAGGCCGCTTTATTTGGATAAATTGCAGGGGCACAAACAACTCGAGTGTCTTTGCGACCACACGCTCCGCCTCTCAGTCAATCCAGACAAATTCTACGAGTTGTGCTGAAGCTTTTAAGCTGTAATTGAGCACAGGATGCCCAGGAAAACCAAAGCCAGCTCTGAACAGGCCTGCTTTTTTTTATAGCCGCTATAGTATTCTGCTGCGGGTTTTTTTCCTCCCCGGCCAGACAGACACCACAAAACTGGCCAAGCGTGATAGGAAGTCGCCACCACGGATTCAAAGTCAGCAGCTGAGGATTTTCAACTACCATGCCTGTACACAACTAAGGTAAGATTTCTACTTACAATAAATAAGCATATATTTAACCATTTGATTAAAAACAATTAATTAATTTCCCTAAAAATAAAGAAGCATTAAATATTAAACGTCAATTTGATGTCAGATGTGTTTCGTATTAAAGGAAGTCGTTCTGCTGATCATCTAACCATCCTCCTCGTGCGGTTTTTGGTCATCAAAGCTGCAGTCTGGCGCTGCGTAAAAGCTTCTCAAAGCCAAAGCTTTGTCTGTACGGTCGACTTCAAGTTCGGGGGAGGGAGAGGGTCCTCCACAGAGAGCAAAGGGCCCACCGTGCCCCGGATGGAGTTCCTTTAATTGCTTTTGCATTCACGCAGGCTTTAGGTTACAAGATTGGTCGATAGTGAGCGTGTAACTCCAAGCCGAGGAAACGTCAAAGGAACTTCACATTTGCACTAGTGTATCATGACAGTTGTAGGCCCTTAATATCTGTTCTGGTGTAGATTTGAATGTAACTCTAAAAAGTCAATCATTGATACTCAAACATGATGTCACCAGGGAGAAGTGTTCTCATCCAAACGCCTCACGTTGATAATAACTTCATCTTGTGAGCTTTACGCAAAGAAAACGCTCAGTTTATATCAGATTTGTGGATAAAAAAGGAAATAAAAGTCTAAAAGATAGACATCAACGTACTGGCTTTTGGTAATAAACGGCCATGAGTGAGTATAAAGGAGATGTGATATGGAGATAGACGGAATAAGTGTGTTTACTCAGGGACACCATTTTCTTGGCCTAAGTCTAAATTCCTTTGCAATGTTTTCGTACCTTTCCTACCCCCCACCCCACCACCACCACCACCACACACACACACACACACACACACACACCCACAAACACACACACACACGATGTTATTTAAATTAAGCCAAAAAAACTAAAGTAGGAGAATTAGAATTCACAGATATTAACACAACATTTTTAACTTTAAATCAAATAAAAGTATTCTGGAGTGACAGAGGCGCAGAGGTTTTGTCAGGAAGAGAACGCGACATACAGATTGCCCAATCCGCGTGCCATAAAACCGTGTTGGACAACAAGTAAACAATCAAGTGTGGGGAGGATCTGAAAGTAGAGCTTAACGCCACGTCAGGTAGGCCTGTGGGCTGTAAAGCAGGCTAAATGGGCGCATTCAGTGTCTTGCAAAGAAACCTCCTGTAGTTTAAGCCTTCCAGTGAAATAAAAAAGCCCCAAAGCTTTAGTGCAGGCGGTTTTGTTGCTTTCATTTTATGGTAGAAAAATGGGCCACCACACCTGCGCCTCAAAGCATCTACCGGCGGTGTTCTTCATCTCATGAGGAAAACGCAGTCTCTGGCGCAGTGTGCTGAGCGGGAGGCCGAGGAGATACAGTGTGGCTCTACAATGCGGAGACGGGTGCCAACTGTGGCCTTTCAATGCACATACGCTTAGAGATGCATTAAAAGAACACAAAATACAACTTAGCTAAACATGGCGGTTTGTAATGGTGGTCGCACGGCCAAAACAAAACTAGGCGGAGCTAATTAATACACGTTTCAGACAAAACGTCCATTAAAAACATGAATGTACGTGTTAACTTGTTCTTTCTTCCTTTGTATATTTAATCATTATGAGGTTTAAAAGTAGGTGTTTTTGAACTTGAATGGCGCATGGTCTTGGCTCAGCTGTTATGTTGCTGGCCACGTTGATACGAGCCTTGCGGTGGTGTGGGGGGCTTATAAAACCATCAGACTGAAACATGAAACAATCAGAGGTTGCACTTAGTAACGCGTATAAATGAACGAGCAGGGAAATATCAGTAAACGTGAACCTGATTCGGCGAACATCTGTTGATGTATCCACAGGTGACAGAAATGTGGGCCGACAGCGATGGCGACGACAGAGGAGCCGGGCGGACCACACAGGGGCCATTGCAGGGAAAGTGACCAACTCCACGGTCAACGGGAGCACATCTGGCTAACCAGTGGAGACTCACGGTGCTGGGTTAGAGGGTATCCTGGGAAACGAGGCGTCAGCAGGAGCCGGCCTGGACAAAAGGACATAAAGTGGACTTCAGCTGGGGAATAAATGACATTTCACAAAGGAAAAAACGAGATATAAGGGAACAGACTAGAGACAGACAAAGAAAGAAGTCGCAATTTAAGTGTAGCGATAGGGTTTCAATTGTTTCAAAAAGGAACTCGATGTATAAACTAGGCTATTGTGTCAGAAAACCGTCGTGTCTTAATTGCACACGTGCTTATTGATGAAGCGAGGGATCGTTTAACAAAAACTACATTTAGAGCATTAGAAATAGAATTTCCGTTAAATCCCAGTCCTCGTGTGCTTAAAATGAACCCTTTAATAAAGAGTCGGACTGAGCCTGCTGAATAGTACACCTTGTATTATTTCTAATCTGTTTTTCTCCCTTCGGTGCTTTGATTTTAAATTAAAAAAATACCCTTTATACTTCTAACTTTATACGTTTGTTTGGACCTCAGCATCTCTGCAATTTGACTTTAGATTTGATCTCCCATTAAAAGATAACGTAAAATATTTAATAGTTGTAGATGCTAACATGCCATTTGGAAAATGCTTCAGTCAAACCAACGCCAGCTTCGGTCTGTTTTAATCAGAAAATATGAAATGTAGATGATCTTGTCTTTTCCAAATGAAAAATCAATCAGTTACCGGTTACAGACAAATAGAGTTTGCCTCATGGTAAACACGTTAATTCGGTGGAACGACCAACTTCAACGAAAACGTCGCCGCCGGATTAAATGCCTCGCTCGTGCCCGTGATGTGCAGCCCACCCCACGAACACCTTGTATTATTTTAGAATCACCTTTGTCTCACATTTTTGATCCGAGCTTAAATAATGGCGAACGAATGTCACAACTGGATGCTGTAGTTTCATTCACAGGCGCTAATTGATCCTGATTGGTCGTTTCTCTTTTTAAAAAGACCACGTATTGTTTTTCAATCAACAATCTATTTTACTCGAAGGCCAAAACATGTGAAATCGTTACTTTTGGTCCTTATATTAATTTATTTTGGATTTCAACAGTACCTCTGTCACATCAGAATATTGTCTGGACAGAATGCGAATATGGATGTTTTTAAAAGACTTTCAAAGAAGACACACATTTTATTAATCTTCCATGGCGCTTTTTATGAACACTTTCGATTTGCGACAATCATTGTATCAAGAAAACCTTCCTTTAGCGTGTCAATCAAAGGTTCGCCGCACAAATCCCCATAATGATATCCTGTAAGATTGTGCTCCTTCCTTGGCAATAATTAACGCCGTGAAATAAATTCTGTATTTTGTTTTAAGGAAATTAAATTAATCTGTGTTAAGGGAAAAATAAACAACAACAAAAAAAACATGCGAAGCAAACAAACCCTTTTACTGTAATCCATGACGCATTGAAGCGGTGCATCTTCCTGTTAAAAACATAGGCCTACCTAGTCTACACACCCTTCATGAACAAACACAGTAAATTATTTGGCATTTAAATTTCAAACTAAATGAAATTATCTATGGTGGTATCACAGCGGGAAAAGCCCGTCCGTGTAAGAATAAGGCGCCGACTGGGACGTGGAGGCTTTCACATAATCTCGCTCAAGTGCTTATTTGACCGCTGTCACGGTCTTGGATAAACTTATGTCTGCTCGGGTCTTTGCGGTGTTCCAGGAGATTATCTGCCAAGCTCGTGCTTTCAAGCTTGACCACAGCTACATTGTGGACTGGCTGGAGGCTGCAGGCCTCGCCTCCATTACAGACAGAGACAGCGAAGGTCAATGTAAAGAGCAACGCGTTGGCCATGTCTGTGCTCAACCACGTCTGCCAGGCAGGCGAGAGACACGCCGGGCTGCTCATGGGACATGTGGTCTATTAGACCTAGAACTATTTACCGATCCGAAAACTTCACACGGTATTAGTTTAGGCAATAATGTCAAGTTTCTGCCTGGATTTTATAGACTTTCTCTGAGGATGCAAAATAAGTCTTTTCAATTAAATAAGATGAAAATAAACCATGACCTGTTTTTTTCCTTAAAAGAGGTCATTTTCACTGTTGGTGTAAGACGGAACCGAATAGCAAAAACGTCACAGGCTTTAAAATGTTTTGAAAGTGTAGCTTAACAGATACTTATTTTTATCTTACTTCGCTTTCTTCACTTATTTGTGATTAAAGTAAACGTGAATGACGTATGTAACTCCTTGTACAACTAAAGAATAAGTAAGTTTAAAAAATAGGTTAAGTGAACCCTTTTTGAGTAGTGAAATTAACTGTAATTCACCGCTTTGCCTTAGTGTGGCAGCAGAACTCAAGTGTTGCACTGATCCTGCCTCAGTGGGCTGTCACATTCAAAACAGGCTCCCGAGGAGGAGGGGGCGGAGCGTTGGTCTGTGAGCTTTGAACTCTCGCGTTATGCGTCAGCTTGGAGGCGGGACTTGAAGGCTTGTTTTGGTTCTCAGCAAGCCAATAAGAGGCTGCTATGCACCCTCGCAGCCAATGAGCTACCGCGCCGGTGACGTCACCGCAGTACACTTCCGCTCTAAAGCTTCGGCTCTTCTGCGTTTATGGACTACAGGATGCACTGAGCAGTCAGACGTCCCACTTTTCTCCCATCTCTGAGGTTATTGTACAGCGCCTGCGCTGTACCAGAAGACATGGGAGCGTCACGGGAGCATGGCAACGCGGCATTCCGTGCTCTGGTGTTTCTCTCAATCGGCTAGCTGACCGTGTGCAGATCATAAACACAATATATCATATCTACTCACCATTTAAAAATACTCCACACAACACAGCCTGTAGTGACCCCGAGTGAATCTTTGTTTAGACGACTGAATATTTTGCGGTTTTACAGAACTGTGATACAAATAAACTATGAATAGTACAACTCTTGAAAAGTAAAGACTAAATTAAGAATGTGCATTGAAATGTTGAATACCCTATAAGAATATTTAGGATATTAGACGTTAAACATATAATTCCAATAAATAAAAACAAACGTTAAGTTGGAAAATAGGACTAGACTATGTATGTCTACAACTGACAACAGCATTGTTAATTATCACTAAGAAAATTAATAGTCTACTACTACTGATAAGCTGTCCAGGTCCACTACTAATAGTAGGCCTAATAGTAATAACAATACTGCTACCAATACCACAATAATGATGACTAATTTAGCTCTCAGGTTCCGGATGAGAATTAATAGAATGTGGACATTTTTAAATGATTTTAGTCATCTGGGTTGAGAAAATGCGTCCAGTTAGTAAAACAATTCACGTTTAGGCTTATTTCTATCTATCTATCTATCTATCTATCTATCTATCTATCTATCTATCTATCTAT
>JAVQJD010031812.1:0-10144 GCA_036023655.1 Nannoperca australis | reverse complement strand
CTGCGGCTCCGCGTGGCTTGGGAAAATAAATTATAATAATTAAAGTATTTAATTGAAGTGCATTTTATTTGTGTTAGTTCTTTTAAAAAAATTGTAGTTCTAAATTGGAAGATTTTTGTTATCTTGAAATATTAAAATAAAATAATATCAAAATAAGCGTCACACTCGCGGAAGCCGGTATACCCGCCAAAACGGCATGCATTTATCGAGACTTTCATCCTGTCGATCTTCGAATCCACATACGTAGTGAGCAGCTTCTCCACCATGAACTATGTTAAAAACAAACCCCGCTCACGCCTCACAGACGACAGCTTCCAGTCCTGCGTAAAGATGAAAGTGACTTCGTACAGCCGCGATGTGCAGAAGCTGTGCGCAGAGGTTCAGGAGCAGAAGTCCCATTAACCAAGTAAAATAAATATTTTGCAAATATGTATTTTTCATTGTTTAGCAACAGTGCTAAGGTGTTGTGAGTAGCTCAGTGGTAGATTGCATGCTTTGCATGTATGAGGACCTGGGTTCAATCCCCGGCTGATTTTTTTTAAGAGTTCATTACATAAATAAAATTAAAATTTCTCTGTAGCACTTCATGGATTTCATAAGCAAGCATAAAAAAAACAATATATACAGTGTTATCTTCATTTTAGATGTCAAAGTATTTGCAGCTCCCAGTGTTTTTCTGTGGAAACCGGGTCCAAATGGCTCTTTGGGTGTTAAAGGTTGCTGACCCCTGGTCTAGGCCTAGAAATACTTTGAAACCACATCTTCTTGTTGTGTTACACAGTGCTTTTTTTTTTTAAACTTTAGGTAGAGCCAGGCTAGCTGTTTCCTCCAGCTTCTAAGTGATGCTAACCAACTGAATAAGCTTATTTCCAAAAAATATCTACCCAGGTATAATCATCTTATACAGTATTCTCTTTCTGTGAAGGTGCCCATGCGGTCCCATCAGGTCCTAATCCCTCCTATGGAGGCTGTGTGGTTTTCCATGCTAATCAGCCTGCACACTACATACTCTGCTTCTGGCCTCCACCTTTCTGCACAGAGTGGCAGGAGAGGCTGGAGGGCGACCGGCAACGGGACAAATTACACAGACGAGAATGAAAGAGATGGCACAAAATAATATTGTCGGAATCAAGAGCTTGAAATAGATGATACACTAACATACAAGAAGCGGAGGAAAATTCTATCTGTGGGAAATGAATGGTTCTTCCCTTAAGATTCGGTTTCTTACACAAAAGTATAACATTACATTCACACATTTGCTTTACATAATGGCAACGTCTTACTATCACACTATTAGCAGTTAGATGCTTTCACTATTAGAAAGGCTAATCTGTGAAAATGTGCCACAAATCTATTCCCTATTTTTCCAATAACATTTCCTGACATGTATTCAGGAAATGTCTCATTCCCTTTAGTGTCTGTGGAACAACTGAAACGCTGTGGGCTAATTTGCTAACCCACAAGACTGAAACCTGTCTGCTACCACTTGACAGATGCTCCTCGTCTAGCCTGCGGGTGGGATGCAGTGCAAACGAATTCTTAATGTCAACAGCAAGCACCAGTCCTTTGCTCCAAAGCCTGCAGCATACACATCTCACTGTAGCTTGCCTTACTGTATGTCACCCCCCCTCCCCCTCCATCCTCAAAGAAATAAAAAGACTATTTTCAGATGCTTTGATAGAATCTGAAGAATTGAAGTTTCTGCTTTGAATTAAACCTCACCTTGTGAACAAGTAATTTCCAACAGTGAAAAACACGTAGTACTTCTGTTATTGTGCTATACAACCTCTGCAGATGCAGGATTTTGTTATTTTTTGTCTATATTATTCAGAGAACATACTACACAGTCTGACCTCGGTTAAAACTTTTGTATTTGTAAGGCATAAAAAAAAAAGGAAAAGTGCTATATTCACTGTTCATAAAAGAAGGAAAAACTCTGCTTAACTCAGTTTTCTTTAAAATTGTCCTACAAAACACAGTCTAGCCAACTGATGAGGTGTTTGTGGGGATAAGGATCCCACAATGGCAAAAAGCAAATGTTAACCAAATGTGAAAGAACACATGCATTGGCTTTGGAAGGTGGTGTGAAAGGACATTTTACTGTTGTTGCACTGACTCACAAACCCTGGAGCATTTCTTTCTGTATCTGTGTCACATATTTAAAACCCTATTTGCCCTGTACATGGAAACACATGAATTTAAGTTGTGTTTCTTTGTTTCTTTGCTTTTATTTGTGTCACACCATCCCTCTCAAATCATTTTGGAACTGTCAAAGCAAAATACAGCACATTCAGTTTTGATTCAAGCACACAAAAATGTAATAAAAATGTTTTTGGTTAGGTTGCGTATTATTGTTAGTATCTGGTATATTCGCAGACACTCGGAAAAAAGGGACAAACTAAGCGCATGCTGCATGTGCACTATTATTTTGGTCATTTATGTGCCACAAAGTGTTGCACTATCAAATTTTCTTGCACTGCATTTCCTAATCTTAATCTTGATTTGAAAAAGAAAAATCAAGCCCACATCACATACTATCATTCTAATCTCCAACATAAGAATTTGCAGCGTTTCTCAGTTTTCTGTAAGTGTAAACTGAATATCGTTATCTCTTTTCTACAGCAGCACCCTGACTGTGATGTTTGTGGTTCCTCACACGGAGAATTGCCCCGCAGGTGGTGAAAGTGTCACAACATGAGACATGTCAACCGACCTCTGCCAACCTGCGGGTCATGGACTTCCTGACCTCCTGATATTAAGGACTGGCTACTCACACTTCTTCTCTCTAAACTCGTTGCCCGAGTACAATCCTAGACCTTCTTGTGGAGCTTGTAGTCAAAGCTTAGCATATAAAATAATTAACTTGTCCTGACTCACAAGTGAGACCAGTGGATGGCCTGGTCAGGGCAGGGGCTTGAGGCCACGACCCAGCAAACACACTGATGATTAAGCCAATTAGGGTGGGGCGTGGGCCTTGAAGTGGTTAATGGTTTAATTAGTGCTATTGAAGCTGGAGAGAGAAGGACACAAACAAGAAATGAACAATTGTGCCTAACCGCAGACTGAAGGGAGAAGACAGCAAACTAACGTGCCATTAGCAGCCATTTTAATAAGCAGGTTTCTGTGTCTCAAACATACTGTTGAAGATGATCACCAGTTATATTGCTTGCAGAAAAATTGTTAGAGTATACAGAACGTCCTACAGACATCCTGGTTTTTAACACATGACTATAATATTAAAACTTAAAATATTTGTATTTTCCCAGTACAGTACAGGTATATTCTCAAATAGATTATTAAAATATCAGCAGTAATGAGGTCATCTTTTCCTTATAAAGATGCAGGAAGATTCAAGACAGCCAATTGTACCTTATCACTCGCAAATCATTTCACAAGCAGTAAATCATGTGTACTAATAATATCACCATAAACTTACATAAACCTATAAATATCTTAATGTTGGGTCCAGAAAGTATGATGGGTTGTGCAGGAAAGGACAGGATAGTTTACAAACAGTTAATGCGTTTCATTACAAAGGTCCGCCTTCCTACAGCTGCAATTAGAAATGCTTACCAATAATTGGAGCAGGGGGAAAATAAAACTGGGAGAAAAAGAAAATGAAAGACACACATGAAGCAGAGAAAAGAGTAAAAGAGTATGACAGTAAAAGAGCGAGCAGCAGAGGCTGGATCTGAAGCTTAAACACACAAGGGAAAGGGGAGGTGGGCTGGGCGAATTAACTTTCAGGACACTCTTGACACCCAGAAGCCAATCAGATTTTCATTAACTGGCAGAGGGACAGGCAAAGCTGGCACAAGCTAATTAACCTCTGGATCTCTCACTGCCAAAGGAACATGGAGGGAAGTTCTGGGATGCCAGGGAAGAGGGGAGGGGGAGAGGGAGACGGGGGATGCCCTGGGCAGAGGCCTTTGGGTTGGGGAAATGTGTGAGAGTGCAGGAAGGCCGGATGGAGCTCTAAATGTGAAACTGGGAGAGAGCGTTTACCAAGAGAGGTGGGTAAAAGCATGTAAAGTTGGAGGTGGTTAATTATGATGCGTCCTTGTGGCTGTACACTCAGATTTAAAAAGGTGTCTTCATGTGTCGTTAGATGTTGAGTAGTTTGCAAAGCTACAAAGCTTCTGCGTGACAGAGTGTGTGTGTGTTGTGTGTGTGCAGGGAGGCTCTGTAAATGTGTACCGTATGTATGTGTATAATGAGCATCTCTGCATGATCAATTATTTCTCCAAGCTACAGTGAGAATAAAATGGCTACATGTCTTTGAAGATACTGTAATATGAATGATGCACCAACTGTTGGCAGCTAATTACTTCTTTGTTTGGGCCAGCTGCAGAATATTTTTCTGTCTATCATTTCTTTGGAATTATTATATGTCATATATGTCATATATGTATAAAAAACTGTAAAACAACAACCATGGACAAACAAAGACACTGGGGCTGCAACTAACGATTATGGTGACTATCGATTAATCTGCCAATTATTTTCTAGAATAATGGTTTAGTCTATGAAATGGTAAATTGTTATTAATCCAGAAAGTAAAGATATTAAATAAATAAAAAAACTGCAAATATTCAATTTGAGAAGCTGGAACCAGAAAATGTTTGGCATGTTTGCTTGAAAAATAATCAAAATGCTTAGTTGGTTATCACAATATTTGACAATTCATTTTCTGTCGACCAACTGATCCATTAATAAACTATAAAAACACAATATGAGCAAAGACAATGCCCATCCATCTGCTGCCTGCAACAAACTGCTAGTGATATGTCTCTCTCTATGTTTCTCTGTGCTACAACTCTAGGCTCCTGTTCCTGTGTGTGCGTGTGCGCGTGCATGCGTGCGTGTGTGTTTCATGTGTCTTACCATGAAATGCTGCCCTGGTAGAAGAGCTGGCCTCTGCGGGGGAAGAGCTCTTGGAGCGCGAGTTAAAGGGTGATTGTCTGAAGCACTCGTCCAGGAATGGACTGAAACATGATGCATAACACTAACGGTTACATGGCTACTAAATTAAACACGTGCAAACTATTACTTATCATGAATGTCTAAAACTGAGAAGAAAATGTAGAAGACAAAACATTTGTCAAACAAGTGTTATTGGCTCACCTGTTTATTCCCACCATGTTACCGTCTTTGTGGTTGTTGGATTTGCTGACTTTTTCTGAAATAAAAAAAGCCCACAACATTAAAAACCATATTAAGTCGCTTTGGATAAAAGCGTCTGCTACATGCCTAAATGTAATGTAATGTAATCCAGTCAACACAATACCATTTTTATATTTTTCTCTTTTACAATTTCTTCGTATTTATAATACTATCTATATTCAAATCCAGCTCCATAGATGATTATTTTTAAAATAGACAGTCAAGAGTCAGTCAACTTCTCATATTCATGACTCTGTGTAAAGGAAATTCTGAGATTTGCTTCTAAACAAATTATACATTTGAAAAAAGAATTGCTGAAAACATGTGAAAAGACTGAACTATGGCGTTACACTGTTTTTCACCATTTCTGTGTTCAGGATTTATTGGGCGGGCCTGAAATCACTCGATGACGCACTGGAGACATACTGAGCATGACCCCTCCCCAAGCACTATATAAAAAACTAGAGCTTAGTGCTACCGTGTTAAATCTATTAATGATAAGAACATGGCTGGTAGCTCAAGAAAAAGCCAGTAAGTGGACCTTGATTTCTAGAAACTAGTGCTTCAAAAGGTCAAGAATGAATTTTCACCACCAGTTTAGTCCAATGTAGAGAAGAGATTTCGATGCAAGGAGCTGCCTTTATGGTAACAAATAATTCATTGTTACCAAAAGTCTCCCAAATATTTCCTGCACATTGGCGATTATAGAACAGAGAAACAAACACTATATGATCCTTATCCCTTGAAGTTTAACTCTGTTAGTAAAGCACAGGTTCGTCATGACAGCAGGGGTGTACTGGCCATCTGGAGTAGTGGGAGTGGGCCTGCGGACCTGTGGGCCAAACGTAAGCCCAACAACACCAATATGAAAATACTTTAATTTTTATAATGTGAATGGTCAGGTCTGCATTAGACTACCCAGATGGAGTGTGTGTGCACGTGCGTGCGCAGTTACGTTCTTCTACGTAAACGGGGAGACTAAATAAACACCTTTCAACATCATGGAGTCCAATACAACACCACTGACTATGGCCTCAAGAACTGCCCAAGAGTTTAATCAACACTGCCAACATAATGTCAAGAAAAATAAGAAGATTATAAGCTTGAAAAGGTTAGCATTTATTATTTATTTGATTTGATTGCATTACATTGTACAGGTCTACCTAATAGACCAGTACTCAACATTCATGTACAACACTATTTCGAATCTTTGGGCACACAGGAAAAGTCTGTTGAAAGCTATTCATTCAAATGCTTTAAATGTGTGTCCAACTGGTGGATATCAAACTAAGTTCAAACTGGTGTGTGACAGTCTACAGTACAGAGTTTTTGCTTCCTCACATGTCATCAGCACCTGATTGTAACTGGCCTGGCTGTTTGTCTCTTCTTTTCCCAACTAGACATAGAAACGTGCTGCTCAGCTTAATTACAGCAAAGTGACCGTACGGTGTGATCCATCGATCAGTCGCCTGCTGAGCTGAATCAGACAGCTCCTGACAAATAACAAGGCAAATATTATATTTTGCAAAAATGTAATAATTTCTCCTGACATTAGTGGAAGCGCTCTTTATTACAGACGACGAGGTGGGGCGCCTTCAATATTAAATGCTGCGGGAAATCCAAAAGTGTTAATAATTGCTTGTGCTTTCCAAAAAGCTTTGCTCCCTTTGAGGTTCCTGCAACTTTACAGCCATGACAATGTTCACACCTGTCCTGCTGGCACCTCAGATCGCACCGGTGTTGGGGTCATGATCGCACATTAAGCCAGTTCTCTATAATCTGTTGCATAGTATAGTTTCTGTTGCATGCACCAGCAGTGACGCACATGCAAGTAGAAAACGGAGGGCATCCAAGTCCACCTCTGCATAGAGAGGAGGTCTTGAGTGCTGTTTCCGAGTGAGTCACATTAGGTCCAACATGGTTGAAGCTCAATGTGAGCTGAATACCATTTCTCGTTGCACACGGAGTGGTTGAGTCTTAATACAAATGATTTTAAGAGGTTTTTAAAGTGGCAAATTGTAAAATCAGCTAATACCACTACTTGGCCGGCTGACGGGAACACAGTGACGATGAGTTTTCAGTATTCCGTGGTAAAGAGCACTATAGAAAATGCCTGAGAATGGAGCCGTGTGTGAGTTTCAAGGCGATGTGCTGAAGTGAATTTCAAAGCTGCTACCATCTCAGTGTTCAGAGCGACCTTGCTACTGATGTGTCTCTGAGGTCCTACTGCTCTGGGTAATTCATATTGATTGCTCATTGTGTGACAGCAGCCCACTCTGTTCCAGTCCCCCTCACATTCAAACCCAGTTCTAAGGGGGCGTTTGTCGCTGTTGTGAGGCCAGTGATGCCCTGGCCTCCCTGGGTGGGCATACTGTGTACCCCTGCTGCCCTCTCTACCCTCCTTATCCTCTGCCCCCCCCGCTACAACCCCCCCAACCACCCCTAAACACCCTACTCTGTCACACTGTTCGCCAAGGACAGAGGTCTCTTTCCACGTTGCCATGGAGATGCAGCACGGGAGAAATGTAAAGGGAGGAGGGAGGGAGGGGGAAGTGCAGGGGGAGAGCGTGTGCAGCCAAGTGTGCTTGAGCCGGCATGTCTGAAAACGAGTCAAGGGAGGGAGAGAGGGAGAATGAGAGAAAGGAGAGGGAGGAGGGAAGAAGGGGGCATTTGTGCAGACACCACTCCCCATGGGGCCTTGTGTGTGAGTGTGTAAAGGTGTGCATGCAAGACTGTGTGGGAAAGAAAGACTGTCAATGTGTGAATTTGTGAATATGTGTGAGAGCAAGATGAGGGAAAAAAAGATTTTACATGAGCTTGTTTCTTCTACATGGCATTTAAGCGAGACCAATCAGAAGCTGGATAGAGCTGGGGTCACAGCCCAGGACTACAAGCCTGACCACACACACACACACACACACACGCACACACACACCTGAACCTTTTCTCTGGGGGTCGATGGTTCCACCTCAAAGCTCTGTCTTAATCTAGAAATACAAACAGCTGTCTGCTGCTTCAATGTCACTTGTCTCATGGCCGCGCAGGTAAAAAGCAGGTTGTCATTACATGTCATATATCCTTGACTTTACTACAGAGCCACCAGAGGATGGAAATGGAAACATGTAGGTTTTATGGTCAAGTATCAAAAACTCCAAGGTTTACATGGCGGTGCTGCAGGGGAAAAAGAAGACATGTTGCTCTGTGTGTGTGTGTGTGTAGGTGTGTGCGTGTGTTAGACATCTACTGTTACTCAGAGAACAGTGTGTACTCGATGGCGCACATGTCTTGAAGGAACACACCTGACAATTTGAACAGTAGTTCTGAGGCCATTTTGACCGATATGTCCTGGGAGAAGAGGTCTTTCTGGGGGCGAGATAACGTCTCGGGGAGGTTACTCATTGGCTCACTCTTCTCACTCGCCCCTAAAGTGCTGAAGGCCAGCAGGTGAGAGGCAGGTGGGGTGAGTTCTGCAGGGGGTGGGTCCACCTCCATGGGCTCTGCCTTTACTTTCACCTTCTGGTAGTGGGCATCTTTGTTGTTCTCTGCAACGGACAATAAACAAGAAGACAATTACTGGTTAGACTGTGTTTCAAGAGATTGATATACATTATTTAACCGTAAAGATTTGTTTTATTCACAGAATGGATTTTATGGACTTATTTCCACTTCCCATAAGTAGTTATTGACAGGTAAAACTCAGATTAAAGAGAAGTTAAAAAAAATGATTTTTGTAGCAGAACATTGTTTTTTTTTCTCCTATCCCATTAATCATCTCACAATCCCTCAAATTTGGATTTTGATAAATGCTGATATGTCTTAACTAGGACATCAAACTGTATATTCAGACCTCAAAAGTATAAAATTATAAGTACTAAAAAAACAACCAACTGGCAAAAACAGTATCATCCTAAAACAGTGTATGCATTCAAAATGTTAAACTTTTGTAATATATTTGTTACTAAAATCAGTTTATCTAGGCAAAATGGGCATACTCTACGTCTTTCATATGGCTTTCAATGACTGCAGAATAGATTGAACACAGATTAGGTGTGACAGGACTTGTCTCTGTACTTGTCCTATTAGATTTTAGTGCCGCATTCGATACCATTGATCATCACATTCTACTACAGAGACTAGAACATTTAATTGGCATTAAAGGCACCGCACTAAGCTGGTTTAAATCCTATTCATCAGATCGATATCAGTTCGTACACGTTGATGAATCCTCTATGCACACCAGAGTTAGTCATGGTGTTCCACAAGGTTCTGTGCTTGGACCAATTCTATTCACCTTATATATGCTTCCTTTAGGCAATATTATTAGGAAGCACTCCATAAATGTTCATTGTTATGCAGATGATTCCCAATTATATTTATCGATCAAGCCAGACGAAACCAATCAACAAGCTAAACTTCAAGCATGCCTCAAGGACATAAAAACCTGGATGTCCTGCAATTTTCTTATGTTAAACTCAGACAAAACAGAAGTTATTGTACTTGGCCCCGAACACCTCCAAAACAAAACTATCTAAAGATATAGTTTCTCTAGATGGCATTGCACTGGCCTCCAGCGACACTGTAAGGAATCTTTGAGCTATCTATCTAGGAGTTATCTTTGATCAGGATATGTCCTTTAACTTTCATATATAAAATATAAAAAAACTTCTAGAACTGCCTTCTTTCACCTACGTAACATTACAAAAATCAGGCACATCCTGTGTCAAAAAGATACAGAAAAAATGCAGAATAGAATTTAAAATCCTTCTCCTCACATTCAAAGCGCTCAATGGTCAGGCACCATCATATTTCAAAGAGCTCATAGTACCTTATCACCGTACTAGAGCACTGCGCTCTCAGAATGCTCTAAAAGTAGAATGGGAGCCAGAGCTTTCAGCTATCAAGCTCCTCTTATGTGGAACCAGCTTCCAGTTTGTTTACGGGAGGCAGACACCCTCCTCACATTCAAGAGCAGGCTTAAGAC